>JAXQQM020077458.1:0-13960 GCA_034641835.2 Pinus albicaulis | reverse complement strand
TTGGTGATGGTGTACAACCCATCTCGGAGCGGGAAAATCTTACGGTGGGGTCTAGTGAGGCACTCCTTCTAAAAATGTAGCCACACTTTTTCGCCCACCTGGAAGTTGTGTGGCACCCAATGTTGATCATGTCGTTGCTTGTACTTAGCATTGGCTCTATCCAATATGTCATGAACCTGTTGGTGGATGTGCTTAATGCGCTTGATGAAGTTGTTTGCTTTGTCAGCTTCAGACTCAACATGAGCTGAATCGGCCTGAGTAGCTGCAAATGGCATGGCTATGTCAATGGGACATAGTGGTTGGAATCCCAAGCCCACCTGAAAATGGGCTGTGGCCGGTTGAGCTGTGGAGAGCCCAGTTATAACTGTGTTGTACATAGAGAAGGCTCTCATCCCATGTGTGTGGATGCTTTGAATTGTACATGTGCAGAATGTGTACAATCATCCTATTGACGACCTCTATCTGGCCATCAGTTTGGGGATGGAAAGTTGTGGACTTGGTGAGCTTGGTGTCCAACATTGACCAAAGGTTGGACCAAAATGTGCTGAGGAACCTGCTGTCATGATCTGATATGATAGACTGTGGGATCCCAAATTGCACCCACACTTGTTCAAAGAAGAGGTTAGCAGTGGCTTCTGCTGATATATTCCTCTTGTAGGCCGCCATAATGGCCATCTTTGAGAATCTATCAACGACCACGAAAACAAAGTCATTTCCATGCTTATTATAAAGAAGGTGTTAGTATGAATCTTAATTCCAAGCGTACGAAAAAATACCACTATAGCTACGCATAAAAAATAGCCCTAACAGCAGAAATGACTGCTAATATCTTCAGATCTGCAGTTAGGTGATCAATATAAATGCTGTAAAAATATAGATCTATGCATTAGAAGACATTAAACAGTAGAAAAAACAATATTTACTCCATGAATCCAATAGATAAGACAAGAATATATCAAATGAATTTTGTATTAATGGCACCTAGGAGGAAAACACAAGAGGCTGTTCCCTGTTCTCCTCAATGGGATGGGTTCTTGTAAGTCCTCAGCACTTCAGATCTAGTATTCCTCTCTCTTGATGGTGTAGAAAACCCAGACAAAAATGGAAAGATATGGCTATGATGATGGATCAATAGCTAGACTAAAATTTTTAGATCCATAGTGATCTTTAGGCAACAAAAGGTGATAAATGAATGGGAAAACCCTTCTATTTATAACAAAATATTGAGTTAGTCTAGATATTGGTTCATAATTAAAATATTATTAACCAAATCAAGATCCAACTTTTATGGAATATTTTAATATATTTGTTGGAGGGAAAAGGAATATGACTTGGGTCAAATCCCTTTATTTGTAAATAATAAATAAATAAATGATTTATTTATCATTTTAAGGATATGGTTGAGTAATAATCAAATAAATAATGATTTATTTGATTATTTAAGGGTGAATTAGTCGTATTTAACAAAGAATATTATTTAAATAAGATTTAAACAATTATTCTTAGAAAATATTAAGATAAATAATGATTTATCTAATTAATTTCCTTGTTTTGGGTTAAATATAACCAGAGATATTAATTAGTCTATTGTTTAAATAATTATTCCTTGAGGAAAATCAAACAAATGTATATTTATTCAATATTTCCTCATGGGGTTTCCTGTTTAGACCATAAACAACTTAATAAAGGTTATTTACTAAGTTATTTTCATAGTGAAAGCAATTTTACTTAGGGTAAAATTGGTCCTACATGGTGTACCTGGGTCCATCTAATGATAATAGGTTAGATGACCAAAAAATGGTGTAACAAATTGACCCCCAGCATGCGAGTGTTAGGAGCTAATTGTATGACCGAAGTACGTTGTAAGAACTCAATCACTAGACATCAAAGGGGAAGTCAAAGAGAGAGAAGTTAAGGTAGACCAAAGTGCTGAAAGAACTATTCCTTGAGGAGGCAAGACTTACAGGTGTGACAAGTCTCTTTGAAGCGTGAGTACCTATGCTATAGGCAGCGGGGGAGGCATACCTATGCCTGCTGAGGCAAAGTACAAACAATAAGGCATCTGGAAAACCACAGGACTGGCCAATATAACACATGCTGGCGTAAACATGAGCCAGATAAACAACACAATAATTAATCCCACATACATATTGTGCCTAGGATAACAGCCAGGACTTGCAGAATGATATCTGAGTACATGAGATATAAATACAACCCAGATGCCCCTGAAAATAGGAAAGGGCTCTAAAAATTTGACTGATATATGCAAACAAAAAGGCACTGCAAGCGGCTGAGGCCGACATCATCAAATGTATGGAGCTGCATTTAATGCTGTAATGAAGAGGTAATCTGAGTGTGTGGGGGGCTACCTGTAGGCCCACCCCCTCATGAGGGTTGAGACATCTCACACACACCCGAGAATCACCAATGTCAGCTTCTACATCACTAAACCATCGAGTATACAGATCTCGATCATGCTGAAAGGAGCTGGAGCTGAGAAACAATCAAATCAAAGGGTAATGAGGAGTCCCTTTGTCTGATCTGAGGCACCGAACAAGAGTGGAAGATGGAACCAAGGTACACCGCTCTCTAGGCCCTTCTTTTGGAATGAATGATCTGATGTCGACGGAAGGAGGTCCACCATAGGTGAGGCAATAAGGGGTCCTCAACTAAGCCACGAGAGAAAATTGTAGGGCGACTGACAGAATGACACCAAGGGGGGAGTACTTAGTAGCGAAGGGACGACTTCCCTTGTTAGAGCATAAAGGGCATGGATGACCTGGCAGCAATTGACACAATATCATGAGGAATAGGGGACAGTGGGATTGAAGGCCTTAATGTGCGACACGAGAGAGGGACCAAGCAATGAAGGATGGGGGACGATAGCGGGATGTAGAGGTACTCAGGATAGACTCCATGAATGCAATGATGACTAACCTCATATGCTCTAAACAAGGGTGACTCGATGGTGCTGCCACACAGAAAAGGCCCATGGAGACCATGAAAGGAATGAGCACGAGATGGTACCTCATGATGAAATTCAACACGAGGGTGGACAAGTATGGTGGCAAAGTGGTGCCCCCAATACAAGTGTTGCAAGTGAAGAAATTCAATTTTGAGGAGGGGTGAAGTGATGCTTCTTGGAAAAAATGAGTCCTGGTGAAGTATAAATCACTAAAAACTAACAGATACCCATTTTAGGGCTCAGTGAGAGATTTCCAACGGTATGGACGGTTTGGTAAACGGAGCTACGGTTTGGTCGCAGCAGGCGAACGAAAAAATGGGGTTTTCTCTTTTAATAAGATGTTTTCCCTCCAAATTCACTCATTTTCATGTGGAGCTGTGGTGAATGTAGAGAGGAGAGAAGGCCCTAAATCTTGTGGTGATCGTAGCGGACAAACCGACCGTTGGAATCAAGATCCATCAGTTGGAGGTAAGAGGTTTAACCCTACTCTTTCTTTTCAGTGGATTAAAAGTTCAGATTAGGTCCCTAGGGCTCAGAAACAGACCTCTGCTCCTTCTCACGGCCGAGTCACACTTTTTGGGGAAAAAAGTGTGACCTGGGTAGCAGGTTCTGGGAAAAAAACTGCGACCTGTCCCAGGTTTGGGCCTAAAAAGTGTGACCTGTCAGGGGCGGTTTTCCGGTGCTATTTTTTTGGCTGAGTATTGGGTTTTTATGATGAGACATAGTTTTTCCTATCTATATTCTGACAAGAATGATGGTTTTGTGCAGATATGGCAGAATTACTGATCAATTGGAGAGAAAGAGACCTAGGTGCATTACGGTCAGAGATCCGGGAGGCTCAGGGTGTCTGCAGTGCACTGGCCAGGTTTGGGGTTCTGAAGTTTGTGGAGAACCCTTTGATGAGAGCTACAGAGCCCTTATTGGCTCAAATTGTCAGCTATTGGGACCCAGACCATGAGGTCTTTATAGTGGAGGGGCACTATATCGAGTTGACTGTCTAGGATATATATTTCCTGACTGGTCTCCCACCACTTCGGATGGTAGGGAATACTTAGCCAGTATTACCACGGGGGAGGAATATCATACAGTTTGTAGAGCGCCATTGACGACTAGGTCTCCAAGTCAAGGGGACTCGGATACCCATCGGGGATTTGGAGAGGTTAGAGACTCGTGCTGTGGCCGCAGCGGTGTTGTGGATCTTGGGCAACTAGGAACTTCATCACATCACTAGAGGGAAGATGATGTTGGTGGAGAGTGTTTTGAGTGGGACCTACTATGGGTGGGCCCAGATGATGATGTCGTCACTGAAACAATAGTTTTCAGTATGCAAGCGGAAAGTGAACCATGATTGTGCATATGGCACAATTTTGTGCTCGTTCTTCTTTGAGAATATCCCGACACTATGACCTCATATACAACTCCAAGATGGGGGCCCGAGAGAGCCCAGGATGCACCGATGGGGGCGACTACTATGCAGAGGAGGAGGTGGTGTGGTTGGGAAGGTGTTCCGCCCTGAGTTCTTTGCTCATTGGGATAAGATGCCATTGTATATAGACAACTATCCCTATAGTGGGATGAGCTATTATGGGGATCCAAATTTTCCATTGTCACCTGGTCAGATATGGGGGCCTAATGGTAAGTAACAAATTGCTAATATTTTATGTGCATGTCAAGGTCTAGAAAAAATTTATGTGGTACTGATTCTTTCACTTTTGGTATGCAGATACGACACCCGATCGACAAAGCCAGTTATATGTGGCGAGCTTACGATATCGGGGACTTCGGGACCGGAGTGGAGCGAGGTCACAGCTTTAAGTGAGTCGAACAGCCCTCATAGAGGATATCCATGATGTCATCCTTTACGATAGAATGGAGGGGCCCAGAGGAAGGAAGGGGAACCACATGACACGACAAAACTACGACTCATCATCATGAGAAGAAAGGTTCACATGCGCATTTTCATGGGGATGAAGGAAGAACAAGTATAAGAGATCTGCTAATGTTGAGCCAGGTGATCGGCGGGGGTTCAGGAGAAGTGGAAACAGGGGAAGATTCGAAGGGAGCTTCAACCCCGAGTCTCATGGATGATGAAAGGTAGAGGATGGTAGCCTGAGGCTCATGTTCGACATGGGAGAGAATGTCAATGGGAGTAGTTAGATCCTCAATCTGGCCCGCAGCATACTGTGCAAGTACGAGAGAGGCGGATTGGTTTTTTTCAATCTTGTACTCCCGAACAACCTCTAACGAGGCACGGTAATGCGTAAAGTGGGAAAAATGGTGAGAATAATGGCCATGGATATCACAAAATGCAAAAGGTTGGTTAGTGTGAATATCTTTAGGATTCTTCGCTGTGGTCGAGGAAGAAACAGTAGCTTCAGGGACCATAGACTCAGGGAATGAAAATTTAACCATGGGCTTGATACGGGGCAGTTCGGGAGAGTTGTGGGTGGCATGGCCGATGACATCACACAAAGCACATAGCTTTATGGGCGGGTGAGGTGCAGGGTCTATCAGGGCAGCCTTATCCTTGGAAGCCCTCTTGCGAGCTTTGCCCTTCTTACCCGGAGCGGTGACAACAGGAGGGTGTTCCTATTGAGGTGGTTGAGGCATTGTTATAGCGGGAGAAGTCAAGGGGACCAGTTGAACCAGGGTCAAAGCAAGGTAAGGTTTGGGTTGACCTGGAAGGGTAGCAGCTAGAGGATCAAGGTACCAGACGGGAATCCTAAGGGTCAAGTTAGAAAGAGAGAGGGTGGCCATGACAGGTTCCATATAGATTCCTGGTGGGGGAGCTAGGAACGGTATCTGACTAGAGGGGTAATGGCCAGGTGGGACGGCTCCTAAATAGTTAAGGCCTAGAGGAACCATTCTTGGAGGGTAAAGAGGCTCATGAATACCAGCTAAAGGGCCAAGAGGAGGAGGTCCAGAAGGCTGCATCGAAGGGCTGGGAGAAGGCTATAGAGGGCGAGGAGGCTGCTGACTAGCCGAGGCGGGCCACTTGAGGGCAGTCTGAGACAATTCCATCATGCAAAAATTTGATGAGCTGGGATTAGAGACAGGAGGAGGAAGACCAGGGAATGTACCAACTAGTGAGGAATATTTGTAGACTCCGGGTGAAACACTGGTCAAAGGATCGACAGTTTTCTTGTTGGCCACCGAAGAGATAGTGGACTCAGGGGAGGTCTCAGACTTCGGTTCGTAATATGTCAATTGGTCAATGGTGACTATATTTCCGTTATGAGGGAAGGAAATCTTTCGGTGGACCACAGAAGGGACAACAGACATCACATAAGTGTAGCTACGACCCAATAGAATGTTGTAATCTAGGGGGGTCTCTATGACTTCTACGTCAACGCAAATAGTCTTGCCTGTAAGAGTAATAGGACAATTGCGGAATAAGCCAATGGGCTTATAGGCGTGGCCATCCCACGCTCGGAGAGTGATCATGGAAAGAGCCAACTTAGGTGATTTTAGTTGCTTCCAAACCGAAGCAGACATCACACAGGTGGATGCCCCCTCATCAACAATGCACCGGGAAACATTAGCGTTCCGAATCTTGACTGGGATTTGGAAGGCGACGGAAGCAGGGAGAGGAGGATGTTCTGACCGGTCAACATCAAAGACAATCAATCGATCATCAGAAGGATCTACAGTTCCCATGGCATATAGTAGAGCCTTTCGTTTTGAAGGGCATGACTGGAGGAGTTCCAGCATTGAAATGGCAATAGGAGACTATGCCAAGTCATCGACAATGCTATACGAATGGGGGGCTTTTCCAGAAGTAGCATTTCGGTGTAGTGATCCCTTAGGGATATTGGTATGAACCTCTGCCCTAAGCTAATGGATCTGCAAGGGACCCTTAGGTGTCAAAAGAGGCTCTGTAGAGACCGAAGGAGGTGGGCCGGGTTAGCAGATGTAGCGGGAGGCTTGTTGTACTAACGAGACTGAGTCTGAAGATTGATGTCTATAGTTGAAGGGTGACCGGAGTTCATCATGAGAATCTGGTAATCGGGGGTACCAGAAGAAAAAGGTTGGGTAATAGTGTGGTAAACAGGAGGTTGGGCAAAAAGAGGAGGCATGCCATATCATGGATACGTGCTACCGGGAGGGGAAAGAATGCAGGAGGTGCTGGCCCTCCCTTGAGGAAAACTGGAGGCCATGGGAGGTTGAGAAATGATTTCAAACACGGAAAGAGAGACCGACAAGGGCAGGGAGGTGTAGGATCAATTTATTTAAGTGTTTTAGTATTTTCATGGCAGTGTTAACCAAGCCCTTTTTCACTTAGGGTGTGTGTGTAAAAGTGTGTAAATTTTAATTTTTAAACCCAGACGTTTGTAGAGAAAAATAAAAAGTGTGTTGTATAGTTGTAAATAAACCTGCAAATGTCAGTATATAGGCCTGCAAAAATAGAAAATAAACAGCTGATAATGCACTAATCTAAACCCAAGGAGGCGGGTCTCTCAATAACTAGTCTATAGGCGAGTAAAAAACTAATCAAAACACACTAAAAAAGCTAATAGATCTAAGGTCAAGAGGGACAAGGATCTAAAAGGAAAAATCTACCGGAAAGTGGTGCAGAAAACAACAACAAATAAGAGGAACAATTGCTGTAAAAAACGTGGCGAAAGGCTATCTCCTGAAGGGAAATGTAGTTAACCCTAGAGGAAAACCCAAAAAAAGCTATATGAGGTGATTTGGATGGATAACAAGCCAATCTGAAGTGGATCTGAAGGTGAGGTATCAAATCTGAAAAAATGGCTAAAGACTCTGAAATTTCAGACAACTTGTAATAGCAAACACTCTTCCACAAAAAGTGGAGGCTACTGAAGCCCTAGGGGGCTAAGCTCCCACTTAGTTGAGAAAAACAGAAAAAGTACAGGTCCAAAACGGCTGGAGACGAAGGTCAAACCACCCTGAACAGAGGCTTAGACAAACCCAAAATTTTTTTAGAAAAATCCCTACAAAAAGTCCAGCTCGCAGTTTCTGACTTGTTTTTAGTAGAGGTCACACTTTTGGGGCTGTAAAGTGTGCCCTGAAGGTCTAGGTCGTAGGTTCTAGGCCAAAAAGTGCGACCAACACTTCCGACACTGTTAGAGGCAGGTTTCAAAAAAAGTTACCGTCTGAGCTGCAGTTGATGTCTGTCACCTGTGCAATAGGTCCGAAAACACACAAAAGTCAGAATTTTTATCGTTTTAGGGTTTTATAGGTGAAAAAAAGCATGAAGAAAAGAAAAAACAAGGGGCTGAACAGAAATCCTAGGGTTTGAAGCAACTGGATATGCAAGGATCAGAAAAACGACAGCGGTCGTAATCGTAAACCCGTGTGGAGTCGCCAGTTGTTAGTATGAATCTTAATTCCAAGCGTACGAAAAAAGACCACTTTAGTTGCGCATAACAAACAACCCTAACAGCAGAAATGACTGTTAATATCTTCAGATCTACAGTTAGGTGATCAAGATAAATGCTGCAAAAATCTAGATTTATGCATTAGAAGACATTAAACAGTAGAAAAAACAAGATTTACTCCATGCATCCAATAGATAAGACAAGAATATATCAAATGAATTTTGTATTAATGGCACCTAGGAGGAAAACACAAGAGGGTGTTCCTTGTTCTCCTCAATGGGATGGGTTCTTGTAAGTTCTCATCACTTCAGATCTAGTATTCCTATCTCTTGATGGTGTATAAAACCCAGACAAAAATGGAAAAATATGGCTATGATGATAAATCAATAGCCAGACCAAAAGTTTTAGATCCATAGTGATCTTTAGGCAACAAAAGGTGATAAATGAATTGGAAAACCCATCTATTTATAACAAAATATTGAGTTATTCTAGATATTGGTGCATAATTAAAATATTATTAACCAAATCAAGATCCAAATTTTATGGAATACTTTATTATATTTGTTGGAGGGAAAAGGAATTTGACTTGGGTCAAATCCCTTTATTTGTAAATAATAAATAAATAAATGATTTATTTATCATTTTAAGAATGTGGTTGAGTAATAATCAAATAAATAATGATTTATTTAATTATTTAAGGGTGAATTAGTCCTATTTAACAAAGAATATTATTTAACTAAGATTTAAACAATTATTCTTAGAAAATAATAAGATAAATAATGATTTATCTAATTAATTTCCTTGTTTAGAGTTAAATATAACTAGAAATATTAATTAAACTAATGTTTAACTAATTATTCCTTGAGGAAAATCAAACAAATGTATATTTATTCAATATTTCCTCATGGGGTTTCCTGTTTAGACCATAAAAAACATAATAAAGGTGGTTTACTAAGTTATTTTCATAGTGAAAGCAATTTTACTTAGGGTAAAATTGGTCTTACATGGTGTACCTGGGTCCATCTAATGATAATAGGTTAGATGACCAAAAGATTGTGTAATAGATTGCCGCCAGCATGCGAGTGTTAGGAGGTAATTGTATGACAGAAGTACGTTGTAAGAACTCAATCACTAGACATCAAAGGGGAAGTCAAAGAGAGAGAAGTTAAGGTAGACCAAAGTGCTGAAAGAACTATTCCTTGAGGAGGCAAGACTTACAGGTGTGACAAGTCTCTTTGAAGCGTGAGTACCTGTGCTATAGGCGGCGGGGGAGGCATACCTATGCCTGCTGAGGCAAAGTACAAACAATAAAGCATCTGGAAAACCATAGGACTGGAAAATATAACACATGCTGGCGTAAACATGAGCCAGATAAACAACACAATAATGAATCCCACATACATATTGTGCCTAGGATAACAGCCAGGACTTGTAGAATGATATCTGAGTACATGAGATATAAATACAACCCAGATGCCCCTGAAAATAGGAAAGGGCTCTGAAAATTTGACTGATATATGCGAACAAAAAGGCCCTGCAAGCGGCTGAGGCCGACATCATAAAATGTATGGAGCTGCATCGAAGGCTGTAATGAAGAGGTAATTCGAGTGTGTGGGGGGCTACCTGTAGGGCCACCCCCTCATGAGGATTGAGACATCTCACACACACCCAAGAATCACCGATGTCAGCTTCTACATCACTAAACCATCGAGTATACAGATCTCGATCATGCTGAAAGGAGTTGGAGATGAGAAACAATCAAATCAATGGGTAATGAGGAGTCCCTTTGTCTGATCCGAGGCACCGAAAAAGAGTGGAATCTGAAACCAAGGTACACCGCTCTCTAGGCCTGTCTTTTGGAATGAATGATCTGATGTCGACAGAAGGAGGTTCGCCATAGGTGAGGCAATAAGGGGTCCTCAACTAAGCCACGAGAGAAAATTGTAGGGTGACTGACAGAATGACACCAAGCGGGGGGTACTTAGTAGCAAAGGGACGACTTCCCTTGTTAGAGCATAAAGGGCATGGATGACCTGGTAGCAATTATCACAATATCATGAGGAATAGCGGACAGTGGGATTGAAGGCCATAATGTGTGACACGAGAGAGGGACCAAGAAATGAAGGATGGGGGACTATAGCAGGATGTAGAGGTACTCAGGATAGACTCCATGAATGCAATGATGACTAACCTCGGATGCTCTAAACAAGGGTGACTCGATGGTGCTGCCACACAGAAAAGGCCCATGGCGACCATGAAAGGAATGAGCACGAGATGGTACCTCACGACGAAAGTCAACACAAGTGTGGACAAGTATGGTGGCAAAGTGGTGCCCCCAATACAAGTGTTGCAAGTGAAGAAATTCAATTTTGAGGAGGGGTGAAGTGATGCTTCTTGGAAAAAATGAGTCCTGGTGAAGTATAAAATCACTAAAAACTAACAGATACCCATTTTAGGGCTCAGTGAGAGATTTCCAATGGTATGGACGGTTTGGTAAACGGAGCTACGATTTGGTCGCAGCAGGCGAACGAAAAAATGGGGGTTTCTCTTTTAATAAGACGTTTTCCCTCCAAATTCACTCATTTTCATGTGGAGCTATGGTGAATGTAGAGAGGATAGAAGGCCCTAAATCTTGCAGTGATCGTAGCGGACAAACCGACCGTTGGAATCAAGATCCATCAGTTGCAGGTAAGAGGTTTAACCCTACTCTTTCTTTTCAGTGGATTAAAAGTTTATATTAGGTCCCCAGGGCTCAGAAATAGACCTCTGCTCCTCCTCACAGCTGAGTCACACTTTTTGGGGCAAAAAGTGTGACCTGGGTAGCAGGTTCTATGAAAAAAACTGCAACCTTTCCCAGGTTTGGGCCTAAAAAGTGCGACCTGTCAGGGGGGGTTTTCCAGTGCTATTTTTTTGGCTGAGTATTAGGTTTTTATGATGATACATAGTCTTTCCTATCTATATTCTGACAAGAATGATGGTTTTGTGCAGATATGGTAGAATTACTGATCAATTGGAGAGAAAGATACCTGGGTGCATTACGGTCAGAGATCCAGGAGGATCAGGGTGTCCACAGTGCACTGGCCAGGTTTGGGGTTCTGAAGTTTGTGGAGAACCCTTTGATGAGAGCTACAGAGCCCTTATTGGCTCAAATTGTCAGCTATTGGGACCCAGACCATGAGGTCTTTATAGTGCAAGGGCACCAGATTGAGTTGACTGTCTAGGATATATATTTCCTGACTGGTCTCCCACCACTTCGGATGGTACGAAATACTTAGCCAGTATTACCACGGGGGCGGAATATCATAGAGTTTGTAAAGCGCCATTGCTGACTAGGTCTCCAAGTCAAGGGGACTTGGATACCCATCGGGGATTTGGAGAGGTTGGAGACTCGTGCTATGGCCACAACAGTGTTGTGGATCTTGGGAAACTAGGTACTTCATCACATCACTAGATGGCAGATGATGTTGGTGGAGAGTGTTTTGAGTGGGACCTACTATGGGTGGGCCCAGATGATGCTATCGTCACTGAAACAACAGTTTTCACTATGCAAGTGACAAGTGAACCATGATTGTGCATATGGCACAATTTTGTGCTCGTTCTTCTTTGAGAAGATCCCGAGACTATGACCTTATATACAGCTCCAAGATGGGGGCCCGAGAGAGCCCAGGATGCGCCGATGGGGGGACTACTGTGCAGAGGAGGAGGTGGTGTGGTTGGGCAGGTGTTTTGCCCTGAGTTCTTTGCTCATTGGGACAAGATGCCACTGTATATAGACAACTATCCCTATAGTGGGATGAGCTATTATGGGGATCCAAATTTGCCATTGTCACCTGGTCAGATATGGGGGCCTAATGGTAAGTGAAAAATTGCTAATATTTTATGTGCATGTAAAGGTCTAGAAAAAATGTATGTGGTACTGATTCTTTCACTTTTGGTATGCAGATACAGCACCGGTAAAACCGGCCAGATATATGTGGCAACTTGCAGTATCGGGGACTTCAGGACTGAGTGGAGCGAGGTCGCAGCAAAATGAGGATGCAGCAGCCCTCCTGGAGGATATCCGTCATAGATGTGAGAGACTTCTGACTGGTGTTTCAGAGCGCGACTGGTAGGACTTAAATTAATAGTACATAGAGTCATTTATTGGTGTACCCTCTGAGTGGCGGGGGGTCATGCGGTGCATGGCGATGGCCGGACAGGGCATGCGTGATCTATGAGCTGTGGGAGCAGAGCCATTGGCTCGGGATCCTCCAGATAGTTATTAGTGTGTAGGGGTAGATGTTTCCCCTAGTTTTGAGTTTTGTAACATGCTATGGGCATGTCATATATATCAGAGTGGATGGAATCTAAAACATGTAATTCGACACATATTATGGATATTCTTCGTTTTGATATTTTTATGTTATTGTCTTATGTTAAATGTGTGTGCTAAATGCCAATCTCGAATATTGTTTGCAATATTATCTACATAGTGATTTTGTGCTCTAGGTACATGACTGAATGTAATTATTTCAAATTCATGCATCAGAAGCTTCACTCGTAAATATCTTCTAAAAACGATAGGATTATGCACACGATAGACACCATTCAATTGCATGACAAGAAGCAGGGAATATAAACGAACATGAAGGTGAAGGATGCGATGTAAAAGGGCATCGACTAATAAACCTCGTACTGAATCATATTCAGTCTGGTTATTGGTAGCAGTATCAATGCACACCCCGTTTGAGGGAACAAGGGAGTGCAAGGGGATAAAAATGGCCCAACCTGCCGAGGCTAGATTCTTGGAGTAGTGACTTGCACCATAAGCAAAGCCGATATAAGGTGTGGATGGTAGGTCCATATGAAGGGTGCCACAAGACAATAAATGGAAGGATGATGAACAATGCTAGCAACCTGAGCGCAAAGTAGAAATCGAACGCACTCCGCAAGAAGGAGTGATCTAGGTAAGATGTCTATTGCTCACACGTCGATGGTAAGGTGGAGTGTGGGAGCTACTGGAGGTGTAACTTGTGCTGAGATTGGCAAATTCATCATGGGCACGGGTGGTGCTATCTTGTTGATGGGCAGGAATACTGAAGTTGGGGGGGAATGTGGCTTCCATGATGTCATCAGTGCAATAGAAGATGGAGGGACTGGAGGAAGGGAGACCACATTACACGGAAAAGCTACCTGACTCATCATCATGAGAAGAAAGGTTCACATGCGCATTTTCATGGGGGATGATGGAAGAACAAGTAGATAAAGTATCTACTGATGTTGAGCCTAGGGTGATCGCTGAAGGGGGTTCAAGCGAAACAACAGGGGAAGATTCGAAGGGAGCTTCCACCCAAGGTCTCATGGATGATGAAAGGCAGAGGATGGTGGCCGCAAGCTCCTTCATTTCAATATCAAGGGGGGGGGATGTCAATGGGAGTAGTTAGATCCTCAATCTGGACTGCAGCATACTGTGCAAGTACGGCAGAGGTAGATTGGTTTTTTTCAATCTTGTACTCCCAAACAACCTCTAACGAGGCACGGCAATACGTAAAGTGGGGAAAATGGTGAGAATAATGGCCATGGATATCACACAATGCAAAAGGTTGGTTAGTGTGAATAGCTTTAGGATTCTTGGCTGTGGTCGAGGAAGAAACAGTATCTTCAGGGACCATAG
>JAXQQM020069390.1:0-10942 GCA_034641835.2 Pinus albicaulis | reverse complement strand
CGTTAGTATGAATCTTTTGTCGAAGTGTACGAAAAAGGAGCACTTTAGCTACACATAACTAATAGCCCTAACAACAAAAATGGCTGCCAATATCTTAAGATCTGCGGTTAGTTGAACAAAAAAGAGTTGCAAAAACCAGATCTATGCATGGAAAGACATTAAGCAGAAAAAACAAGGGTTTTCTCCAAATACCAATAGACAAGACAAGAACAATTTTTGAAATAATTTTTATATTAATTGGGCACCTGGGAGGAAAACAAGAAGGCGTATCCAATTCTCCTCAGTGGGATGGGTTCTTGGAAGTCCTCAGCACTTCAGATCTAAGATTTCTCTCTCTCGTTGGTGTAGAAAACCCAATGCAAAGAATAGAGCTCAATGGGAGCTCACACAGCAAATGATGGAAAAATGGGACCAAGTGTATAGATCCAGAGTGATCTAATAGGCAACAAAAGGTGAAGAATGGTAGGAAAAAACCTCCTATTTATAACAAAATATTGGGTCATTCTAGATCTTGGTGCATGATTAAAATAACATTAACCAAATCTAGATCCACCTTTTATGGAATATTTTATTATATTTGTTGGAGGGAAAAGGTATTTGACTTGGGTCAAATCCCTTTATTTGTCAAAATAAATAAATAAATGATTTATTTATCTTTTTAAGGAAGTGGTTGAAGGATAATTAAATAAATAATGATTTATTTAATTATTTGTGGGTGATTTGGTCATATTTAACAAGGAATATTATCTAAATAAGATTTAAATAATTATTCCTAGAAAATAATAAGATAAATAAAGGTTTATCTAATTAATTTCTTTGTTTTTGGGTTAAATATGACTAGGAATAATAATTAAATTATGGTTTAATTAATTATTCCATGAGGAAAATTAAACAAAATAGGTTTGCTTAATATTTCCTTTTGGGGTTTCCTGTTTAGACCATAAACAACCTAATAAATGTGGTTTATTAAGTTATTTTACATAGTGAAAGCAATTTTACTTAGGGTAAAATTGGTCTTACATGGTGTATTTGGGTCCATCTAATGATAATAGGTTAGATGACCAAAAAATGGTGTAACAGATTGCCCCCCAGCGTGCGAGTGTCAGGAGCAAATCGTATGACCGAAGTACGTTGTAAGAACTCAATCACTAGACAACAAAAAGGGAAGTCAGAGAGAGAAATGCAAGGTAGATAGTGTGCTGAGTAAAGCACAAAGAACAGTGAAACATCCAAGAACAAGGGACCGAAATTTTAAAGTACAACGGTATAATCATGAGCCGATAAAACATAATGAGGAATCCCAATAGACACATGCCGGTACCGGGATACCAGCCCAGACTTATACAATAATATCTGAGTACATGAGATACAAATACAACCCAAATGCGCCCTGTAAATGGGGAAGGGCTCACAAAATCTGACTGATACATGCAAATCAAAGAGGCACTACAAGTGGCTAAGGCCAACATCATCAAATATCTGGAGCTGCATCGAAGGCTGCAAGGAGGAGGTCATCCGGGCATGTGGGGGGCTACCTGCAGGGCCACCCCCTCATGAGGGTTGAGACATCTCACACACACCCGGGAATCATCAAGAGCTACTGCTGTATCACTGAACCATCAAGTATACGGATCTCGGTCATGCTGGAAGGAGCTGGAGTGGAGAAACAATCAAGTCAAAGGGAAATGAGAGATCCCTTTGCCTGATCCGAGGCACCGAACAAGAGTGGAAGCTGGAACCAAGGTATACCGCCCTCTAGACCTGTCTTCTGGAATGAAGGAGCTGATGTCGACAGAAGGAGGTCCGCCATAGGTGAGGCAATGAGAGATCCTCAACTAAGGCACGAGAGAAAATAGTAGAGCGACGGACAGACTAATACCAATGATGATAGTGGAATGGAGGGGACTGAGTAGCGAATGGACGACTTCCCTTGCTAGAGCATAAAGGGCATGAATGACATGGCAGCGACTGACACAATATCATAAGGGATAGGGGATAGTGGGACTGAAGGCCATAATGTGCGACACAAGAGAGAGACCAAGCAATGAAGGATGGAGGGCTATAGCGGGGTTCAAAGGGACTCGGGATAGGCTCCATGAATGCAATGATGACTCAACTTGGATGCTCTAAACAAGGGCGAATCGATGGTGCTGCCACACAGTAAAGGCCCAATGGGGGACCATGAAAACATGAGTACAAGATGGTAACTCATGACGAAAATTGACACGAACAAAGACAAGTAAGGAGGCAAAATGGTGCCCCAAGTACAAGTGTCGTAAGTGAAGAAATGTGATTTTAAGGAGAGGTGAAGTGACCCTTCTTGGACAAAATGTGTCTTGGTGAAGTATCAAATCACAAAAAAATAATAGATACCCATTTGAGGGCTCGGTGAGAGCTTTCCAACGGTGCAGACGGTTTGTCAAACGGGGCTACGGTATGGTCGCAGCAGTCGAAAGAAGAAACAGGGGTTCTCTTTTAATAAGGCAGTTTTCCCTCCAAATTCACTCATTTGCTATTGTTGCTGTGGTGAATGTAGAGAGGAGAGAAGGCCCTAAATCTTGCGGCGAGCGTAGCGGACAAACCGACCTTTGGAATCGAGATCCGTCAGTTGCAGGTAAGAGGCCTAACCTTACTCTTTCATTTTGATGGATTGAAAGTTCAGTTTAGGGCCCAAAATCTCAGAAACAGACCCTCCTTCATCTCTACGGCCGGGTTGCACTTTTTGGGCCAAAAAGTGCGACCTGGGAAGCAGGTTTCAGGGCAAAAAATGCGACCTGTTCCAGAATTGGGCAGAAAACTGTGACCTGGGAGATGAGGGGGTTTTGGTGCTGTTTTATGGCTGAGAGTTGGGTTTTTGTGTTTGGTTATGGTATTCCCGATCTGTATGCTGACAAAGATGATGTTTTTGTGCAGGTATGGCAGATTTATGGGTTAACTGGAGAGAGAGAGACCTGGGTACATTACGGGCAGAGATCCAGGCGGATCAGGGTGTCCATCGTGTGTTGGCCAGGTTTGGGGTTCTAAAGTTTTTGGAGAACCCTTTGATGAGAGCAGGAGAGCCTTTGTTGACCCGGATTATCAGTTATTGGGATCCAGAGCATGAGGTCTTTGTAGTGCAGGGGCACAGGATCGAACTGACAGTCCAGGATGTGTATTTCTTGATGGGTCTCTCGCCACTGGGGATGGTGGGAAACACGCAGCCAGTATTACCGCGGGGGCGGCATATCATGGAGTTTGTGGAGCGACATTGTCGACCGGGTCTCCAAGTCAAGGGGACTCGGATACCGATCGGGGATCTAGAGAGACTAGAAACCCGTGCAGTGGCCGCAGCTGTGCTGCGTATCCTGGGCAACCAGGCGCTCCATCGCATCACTGGGGGGTAGATGATGATTGTGGAGAGTGTGTTGAGTGGGACCTACTATGGGTGGGCCCAAATGATGCTGGTGTCGCTAAAATGACAGTTGTCGCTCTGCAAGCGGCAAGTGAACCACGATTGCTCGTATGGGACTTTATTGTGCGCCTTCTTCTTTGAGAAGATCCCGACCTTGCGGCCTCGTATACAGCTTCCAGATGGGGGCCCGAGAGAGCCCAGGATGCGCCGGTGGGGGCGGCTACTGTGCAGAGGAGGAGGAGGGGCAGTCGGGCGAGTGTTTCGACCTGAGTTCTTTGCCCATTGGGATCAGATGCCGTTATACATAGACGACTATCCCTATAGTGGGATGAGTTATTGTGGAGATCCGGACCTGCCACTTCCGCCTGGTCGAGTATGGGGACCCGATGGTAAGTGACAGATTGCTATTCTTGTATGGGCATGTTAAAGTTTTTGAATAGTAGATAGGGTACTGATTCATGTACTTTTGGTATGCAGATATAGCTCCGGTAAAACCGGCCGGATATATGGGACGACCGGCAGCATCTGGAGCTGCAGGTCCGAGTGGGTCGAGAGCAGCGCATAATGAGGATGCGGCCGCCCTTCTGGAGGACATCCGCCGTAGATGCGAAAGGTTGCTGACCGGAGTATCAGAGCGCGGGTGGCAGGACTTAGACGACCAGTACATAGAGCCATGTATTGGTTTACCCTCGGAATGGCGAGGTGTCATGCAGCGCATGGCGATGGCCGGTCAGGAGATGCGTGATCTACAGGCTGCAGGGGCAGAGCCATTGGCTCGGGATCCGCCAGATAGTGATTAGGTGTGGGGCATGTGGTGCCCCCTAGTGTGTATGTAGGGGCAGGTGGTACCCCCAGTTTTGAGTTTTTTGTAACAGGCTATGGGCATGTCATATGTATCAGAGTAGATGGACTCTAAACACATGTTTGGCGACACATATTATGGATATGCATCATTTTTTAATGATTATAAATGTTATTTTCTTGTATGAAATGCATGTGATAAATGCCAATCTAGAACATGGTTTGCAATACTATCTACATAGTGATTCTGTTCTCGAGGTACATGGTTGAAAGTTATGGTTTCAAATGCACGTATCAATAGTTTCACTTGTAAATAGCGTCTAAACAGCACAGGGTTATGCACATGATAAACACCATTTAGTTGCATTACAAGAAGTAGGGAATCCAAACGAACGTGCAGATGGAGGATGCGATGAAAGAGGGCATCGGCTAAGAGACCACGCACTGCATCATATTCGGCCTGATTGTTGGTGGCAAAACCAATGCAGACCCCGTTAGAGAGAACAAGGGTATGCAAGGGGGTGAAGATGGCCCAACCTGCCGAGGCTAGATTCTGAGAGTAAGGACTTGCACCATCGGCGTAACCGATAAAGGGTGTGGACGGGGGGTCCTGCAGAATGGTGTTACAAGACAACAAATGAGGGGAGGAGAGGCAATGACGGCAGCGTGAGTGCACAGAAGACATCGGGCGGCAACTGCGGGAGGGAGTGCAAGGAGCAGGATGATTGTGACTCATATACAAACTGGAGGGTGGTATATGAGGGCTATCGGAAGGATGGAGAGGACTCGGGCTGCGGAGATCAACAGAGACACGGGTGGAGTAATCTCGCGTATGGGTAGACAAGGGGTGGTCAGGTGACACAACAGGGGAGGATGCAGGGGGGCTAGGCTCCAAGTGTCTCGCAGAGGAGGATAGGTAAAGAATGGTTACAGTAGACTCCGTCATCTGAACATCAGGGGGGGGAATGTCGATGGGAGCAGGGGGATCCTCAGGCTGACCTGAAGCATACTGCGCGAGGATGGGAGAGGCGGATTGATTTTGTTCAACCTCATACTCTCGGACCACCTCTAAAGAGGCGCGGTAATGCGTCAAGTGAGGACAATGGTGGGAGTAATGGCCATGAACGCCGCACAAAGCACAGGGTTTGTTGGTGCGGAGAGTCTTGGGGTTCTTGGTTACGGACGAAGAAGGAATGGAGGCTTCAGGGACCGTAGACTCGGGGAACATGACTTTAACCATGGGCTGGATACGGGGCAACTTGGGACAAGCATGGGTGGCATGATCGGTGACATCACACAAGGCACAAGGATTTGCAAGCGGAGGAGGGGCCGGGTCAGTCGTGGTGGTCTTGTCTTTGGGTGCCCCCTTGCGAGCTTTTCCTTTCTTCCCGAGGGCCGACACGACAGGAGAAGGGTCCTGTGGAGGTGCTGGGGGCACAGTGGCAACGGAGGAAGTGAGGGGGAGAGGTTGAACCGGTGTCAAAGCCATGTAGGGTTTGGGGTGACCAGGAGGGGTAGTGGCGGGAGGATTAAGGTACCAAACCGGTATGCCCAAGGTCAGGTTAGGGAGAGAGAGGGTGGCCATGACGGGGACAAAATATACTCCGGGAGGGGGAGCCAGGAAAGGTATCTGCCCAGCAGGGTAATGACCAGGAGGGACGGCTCCGAGATGGTTAAGGCCTGGGGGAACCGATCCAGGAGGATAAAGGGGTTCATGGATACCAGCTGTAGGGGGAGGGCCAGAAGGAGGAGGTCCGGCTGGCTGAGATGAATGGCTAGGAGCGGGTTGCGGAGGGCGAGGGGGAGGTTGCTAACTAGCCGAGGCAGGCCGCTTAAGGGCAGCCTGAGACGATTGCATCATGCAAACATTCGATAAGCTGGGATCAGTGATAGGAGGGCATTGTGTGAAGGTTCCGTAAAAAGAGGAATTTGTAGACGCCTTAGGAGACACCGGTCAAGGAGTCGACTTTCTTGCCCGATTGAAGTACACAGAAGAGATGGTCGTCTCAGGTGAGGTCTGAGATTTTGGCTCATGATATGTCAACTGGTCAATGGTGAATATCTTTCCATTATGGGGAAAAGACATCTTGCGGAAAACCGCGGATGGGACAACAGACATAGCATAGGTGTAGCTTCGCCCCAATAGAATGTTGTAGTCTAGCGGGGCGTCTATGACTTCGACGTCAACGCAAACAGTCTTACCGGCGAGGGTGATAGGACAATTACGAAACATGCCAATGGGCTGGGAGGCATGACCGTCCCACGCTCGAAGGGTGATCGTGGAAGGGGCCAGTTCAGGAGATCCGAGTTGCTTCCAAACCGAAGCGGACATCACGCATGTGGATGCCCCCTCATCAATGATACATCGGGACACGTTGGCGTTCCGGATTTTGACTAGGATTTGGAAGGCGACGGAAGGAGGGAGAGGAGGATGGTCCGATTGAGTGGTGTCGAAAACAATCATTTGGTCATCAGCAGGATCTACAGCGCCCACGGCAGATAGTAGAGCCTTCTTTTGGGAAGGGCACGACTGGAGGAGTTCCAGTGTGGAAATGGCAGTAGGAGATTGCGCCAAATCATTTACTATACTATACGAATGAGCAGATCAACCGGAAGCAGCATTTCGACGTAGGGGTCCCTTAGGAATCTTGGTATGAACCTCAACTTTGGGTTGAGGGATATGTAAGGGGCCACTGGATGTCGAAAGAGGCTCTGTAGAACCTGAAGAAGGAGGCTCGGGGGCAGACTGAGCAGGAGGCTTGGGGTACTGGCGAGACCAAGTTTGAAGGTGAAGGTCGACGGTTGGGGATGGATCAGAGGTCATCATGAGGATCTGGTAATTGGAGGAACCAGAAATGGAGGGTGGAGTGGAGACCCGCCCGTCAGGTGGTTGGGTAGCCATGAATCCTTGCTGAGGGAAAGGATCAGTAAACACAGCTAGTTGAGTAGTGGCCACATTAGGGGGAGCGTGAGGGGAGGCATGTTGTCCGCGCAATGTGGCTTGAGACTCCCACATCTGCCGCATCTGTGGTAAAAGGGGACAATCATGGGTGTAATGACCATAAACACCGCAACACGAACAAGGCTTGTTGGTACGAAGAGGCCTGTCCGGCTTGGGCTGAGTGCCCTGTTGCTGGTTAGCAGTGTTAGGTTCAAAACCTTGAGGATTGGGTCAACGAGTACTAGGGGCAGATTGATTTGGATTGCCTCTCCGCCTTCTTTGAGAAGAAGGGGGATTAGTCGCACCCTGCTATGCAAATACTTGCCCTGAAGGGGGCTATAGGTGCTGCTACTGGGGTTGAGGAGGCAAGGGAGGTGGAAGCGCATATGCTGGAGGAGCTGGCACACCAGGCTGCGGATAAGGGTAATGGTTAGGTTGGGAAACATTGAGGTAAGCAGGAGGTTGGGCAAAAGGAGGAGGCATGCTGTATCCTAGGTACATGCTACCGGGAGGGGGAAGAGTGCTAGAGGTGCTGGCCCCTCCGTGAGGGAGACCGTAGCCCATAGGAGGTTGAGCATACGGGTGGGAAAGGGCTCCAACGATACCGTTAGCGGAATGAGATGCCCCCGAGGCATTAGTGCCACCGAGCCTGGGGAGGTCAGGAAGGACGGTATAAACATAACCAGATTGGGCGTAGATCAGCTCATATTTCAAGGCTATTTGGAGGGCGGCTTCTTCGGTTTGAGGGAAATGGGAGGCGACATATTTGCCGATGGGAGCTAGGAGAGAGCAAAGGAACCAATCCATATAGATCCGGTCTTCAAAGGGGGGAGCTCGACATAAGCTGCGTCTACGTCGCCATTCCTGAACATGGGTGGAAAGGTGGGTTGAAGATGTTTGCTTAAAGGAAGTCAAGAGCTCCGTACCGGTATCGTATCGGAGAGGGAGCTGGAAGTAAGATAAAAAGGCTTGGGAAATGGTCGCAAAGGTGGTATGGGAAGAGGTGGCTTGGTCGACATACCATTTAGAAGCTTCACCGGTAAGCGTGCATTGGAACAAACGAAGACGGATGGAGTCATCGGTAATGGAATTGGAGGAACACCACATGTGGAAAGATCGGACATGATTGGTTGGATCTTCTCCAGCAAGGCCTTCGAACTTAGGGATGTCGGAGGGGAGCTTGGTTGGCATAGCAAGCCAACCAACATCGTGGCGGATAGGGTCATTGATCAACTGACTGAAATCGGGGAGGCTGAGGCCTGTAATGTACGGCAGTAAGGGTATGGCCGAGGTAGTTCCTGTGGCGGTTCCGCTAGTAGTAGTTCCGGCATTAGGGCCTGGAGCACCGCTAGCGTTAGGCCCTGGACCAGACATAGTGAAGGTGACAGGGGGAGAACCAGGAGGAGAAGGAGAACCCAATGAATCAGAAGAGGAGTTGGAGTGCAGACTCGGAGGAGGACTGGCTCGACGACGGCGGGACGGAGCAGGTCGATCGACCGGAAACTGAGGGTGAAGGCCAAGAAGTCTCAGGGAAAGGTGCCTTGGGGGCGCAATGATGACGGGAAGAAGGAAACCGACAAGGGCAAAAAGGGACAGAATCAAGTGAGGTCAAGGGCAGAAAATGTGCAGTGACAATTTATTTTAGAGTCTTTGCCAGGCAGTGTTAACCAGGTGCTTCTTCACTTAGGGTCAGTGTGTGGTGTGCATTAATTTTAATTTTTAAAACCCTTTTCGTTTTAAGAGCAAGAAAAAAGTGTGCTGCGTAACTGAAAATAAATCTTCATAGAACAGTATAGAATGCTGAAATAATAGAAAATTAACAGCTACTATTGCATCTATCTAACCCAAGGAGGCGGGTCCCTCAAAACTAGTCTAAAAAAGGGAAAAAATCTAGTCAAAACACACTGAAAAGAGGCCAATAGATCTAAGGTCAAAAGGGACAGGGATCTAAAGGATAAAGCTGCTGAAAAGAGGTGCAGATCATAGCCAAGAGACAGAGGCAAGGTGGCTGGAAAAAGGGAGGAAATCAGCAAAAAGCGGAAAGGACAGGGAGGAGGTCCTAAAGAGAGGTCCAAACAAAATGACAAGAGGTGATTTGAAAGGAAGAAAGGCTGATTTAAAGGGATCTGAAAAGGAGGTATCAGATCTGGAAAAGGGAAGGCTGAAACTCAGAAAAACAGACGGCTGAAACAGCTAAAACTCTTCCACAAAAAGTGGAGGGTACTGAAGCCCTAGGGGCTAGGTTCCCACTTAGATGAGTAAAAACAGATCAGAACTAGGTCAAAGCGGGCTGAGACAGAGGCTGGAAAACCCTGACAGAAGCTTCAGGAAAACCCAGAAAAATTGCAGAAAAACCACTGAAAAATTGGCAAGTCGCAGGTTCTGACCTTTTTTCAGTGCAGGTCGCAGAAAATAGGCTGAAAAGTGCGACCTGGAGGTCCAGGTCGCAGTTTTTGGGATGAAAAGTGCGACCTCCCGTTCCGGTTGTCTCGGCAGCATATTTTCGGAAAAGTTGCCGTCTCAGTTGCGGCTGATGTCGCTTACCTGCGCAATAGGGCCAGAAACACATGGAAGTTAAAAATTTTAATGTTTTAGGGTTTTATGTGAGAAAAAAAACATAAAAATAGGAAAAATAAATAGCTGAAAAGAAACCCTAGGGTCTGAAGTAGCTGGATATGCAGGAATATGAAAAACGACAGCGGTCGTAATTTAAAACTCGTGTGGAGTTGCCATTTGTTAGTATGAATCCTTTGTCGAAGTGTACGAAAAAGGACCACTTTAGCTACGCATAACTAATAGCCCTAACAACAAAAGTGGCTGCCAATATCTTCAGATCTGCGGTTAGTTGAACATAAAAGAGCTGCAAAAACTAGATCTATGCATGGAAAGACATTAAGCAAAAAAAACAAAGGGTTTGCTCCATATACCAATAGACAAGACAAGAACAATTTTTGAAAGAATTTTTATATTAATTGGGCACCTGGGAGGAAAACAAGAAGGCGTATCCAATTCTCCTCAGTGGGATGGGTTCTTGGAAGTCCTCAGCACTTCAAATCTAAGATTTCTCTCTCTTGTTGGTGTAGAAAACCCACACAAAGAATAGAACTCAAAGGGAGCTCACACAGCAAATGGTAGAAAAGAGTGACCAAGTGTATAGATCCAGAGTGATCTAATAGGCAACAAAAGGTGAAGAATGGTAGGAAAACCCTCCTATTTATAACAAAATATTGGGTCATTCTAGATCTTGGTGCATGGGTTAACCAGATCTAGATCCACTTTTTATGGAATATTTTATTATATTTGTTGGAGGGAAAAGGTATTTGACTTGGGTCAAACCCCTTGATTTGTCAAAAATAAATAAATAAATGATTTATTTATCTTTTTAAGGAAGCGGTTAGAAGATAATCAAATAAATAATGATTTATTTAATTATTTGTGGGTGATTTGGTCATATTTAACAATGAATATTATCTAAATAAGATTAAATAATTATTCCTAGAAAATAATAAGATAAATAAAGGTTTATCTAATTAATTTCTTTGTTTTTGGGTTAAACATGACTAGGAATAATAATTAAATTATGGTTTAATTAATTATTCCATGAGGAAAATTAAACAAAATAGGTTTTTTTAATATTTCCTTTTGGGGTTTCCTGTTTAGACCATAAACAACCTAATAAATGTGGTTTATTAAGTTATTTTACATAGTGAAAGCAATTTTACTTAGGGTAAAATTGGTCTTACATGGTGTACTTGGGTCCATCTAATGATAATAGGTTATATGACCAAAAAATGGTGTAACAATCAGTT
>JAXQQM020071607.1:0-81395 GCA_034641835.2 Pinus albicaulis | reverse complement strand
TCACTTGTAACAGTTAATTGAGTGTGATAAAATCAGTTAGCTCATATATTCTGAGTTGAGGGTGTTTGGTGAGGCATGCAGAGTAATTTTATTAGTTATGGAGTTTTAATTTCAATTGGTGCATTAGTTTAATGCATGAGTAATCAGTTAACTGAGTTAGATTGAGTTGAACTAGTTGTAACAGTTTTTTGCACTAGTGAGAGATTAAGTGAATTAAATATTATTTAATTCACAATTAGTGATATTCCATGCAACTAATGATTTACTATTAATAGCTGCAGCATGTCAGTTCCAATGGAGACACAGTTGAGACAAAGGTTAAAGGGATGTTAACTATTAATTGTAGCATTAATGGATTGCACACATGCAACCAAACATAGATTGTATTTCCAATGATGCTTGTGGAGTTTAGGAAGGAAAAAATTCCTAAATAATATGGATTCCATTCATCAGGAATTGCGCAAGCAAGGGAGGTTGTTTAGAGGCTGAGAATTGGCTAAGTGTTGGTCTATTTTTTCTGGGATAGTGTGAGACGATTAACTGAGTGAAGGAGACTCTTATGAGAAGATTTCATTGTAATTGTTTCATGAATCCATGCTAAATATACAATAGAAGACAGAGGGGTTTTGAGCAGTAAGATTTCCCCACGAAAATATCTTTTTTATGGTTTGATTTGTTTCTTTTTGCACTTGTTTTGATTGGCGATTGTGTTTATTTTTTGAAATTGATTTGTATAAGTATTTAGTATCTTGATTTATAATATCGCATGATCGGATTGAATACATGAAATACATATTGTTTATATAATTTCTACATGGTATCAGAGAACAAGAAATCACTATAGTGGAGGAGAAGTTGTGTTTGTGACTAAATAGAATTCGAATTTGCAAAATTATTCTTGGTGCGACAGGTTGATCAGGATCGAAATGGCCTTCGATGGCTTAATATTGGAGTATGCACTTGAGGGAATCTCTAACAATATTACGTGGAAAGAAAAAATGGAGGAAGTACTGGAGGACAATGGGTTGAAAGAATTCATCAACAATGAAATTCCAAAACCCGCTGCAGCAGATGCCACAAATCTTGATGCTTGGCAAAAGAAGGTTGCAAAGGCGACGAGGATCTTACCAGAGGGATTATGAGACCACATTGTCTCAAGTCACCATGGCAAAGAGACACCATATGAAATGTGAAAAGCTTTGACAGTTTTGTTTCAGAGCAGCAATGATCATAGAAAATTGGCATTGAAGGATAAAATCAGGAAGATCAAAATGGAGAAAGGAGACACCATTCCAAAATATTTTAAAAATTTTGTCCAATGTCGGGATGAGCTTGGGAGCTTAGGAATTTATATTGCGGATGATGAATTGGTGAGTTTAGATCTTCTAGGAATTCCTAAGTGTTGGCATAGTTATCAGGACTCTAACAAAGGGAAGGAGAAGCTCCCAGATTGGGAATGACTTTGGTTAGATGTGGTGCAAGAAGAATTCAGGTGGAATACCAGGGATGGTTCTTCATCTAAGAATTATGGTGCAGAATATTGTGCTTTGGCCTCCAAGGAGAAGAAAGGAAAAGGAAATAAATTCCATTCCAAATCTGAGTCTGGTAAACATGGAAAGAAGCACGACATGTCGAGAGTGAAGTGTTTTCATTGTCATGAGCATGGACATTATGCCACTAATTTCTCACAAAAGAAGAAGAACAAGAAGGATTCAGGATCTACAGTTGCTGAGGCTTTGGCCTTGCAATTTGAGCTTGAATTCACACTCATTGCATGCATGGTGTCAAGCACAATGGGATTGGTGTGGTACTTGGAGAGTGGTGCTTCCTTTCACATGACAGGAGACAAAGAAATTTTCAGTAGCTTGGAGGAGAAGGACCTCCAGATGCATATCAAAATGGGTGATGACAGGTAGTACAGTGCTACTGGGATTGGTACAGTTACCTTCCAAAGACAGTCAAGTAAGCCCTTTCTATTAAAAGATGTAATGTATGTACCAGGCTTGAAGAAAAATTATGTCTCAGTCGCAATGTTGGAGGATAGAGGCTATGATGTTGTTTTCAGTGAGAAAAAATATTTCCTTCGACACAAAGAAAAAAAACAAGTTAGGAATATTGGGATTTTTGTGAAGAATATCTATAAACTTGATTTATATGGCTATGCAGCATTGAAGGGTAAGGCAGACAAAGTGGTGAGCTGGGATGAGGGTGAGTTATGCCATAGGATATTGGGTCATCTACACTGCGAAACCTTGAAGTTCATGTGGTATATTTATACGGGTCTTCCCAAGGGTACACTTGTATAGTCAGAAACATGCAAGTGATGTACTATGGGGAAGTATGCAAAGGCCACTTTTCAAGAGAAGGAGAACCAAGCTTCAGATATCCTTGAGAGAGTTCACTCAGACGTGTGCGGACCATTCTCTACTACTTCGACAACAAATCATAAGTACTATGTGACATTTGTTGATGACTTTTCTAGAAAGTGCTGGATCTACTTCACGTAGAAGAAAGATCAGACGTTCTCCAAATTTATTGAGTTCAAAGCACTGGTGGAGAAAGACACGAGGAATCATGTGAAGGCTCTAATGAGTGACAATGGTGGTGAGTACATCTCCAATGAATTTAAGAACTTATGCACCAAAGAATGAATTCAGAGAGAACTAATTATGCCTCATAACCCATAGCAGAATGGGGTCGTAGAAAGAAATAATAGAACAATTGTGGGTGCAACACGAGCGATGTTGCATGATCAGGGCCTACCGTTGCATCTGTGGGCGGAGGCATGCAACATAATGGTATTTGTGCAAAACTTTTGTCCTCATCAGATACTTGGCATGAGTACACCAGAGGAGGATTTTACTGGTAAGAAACCTGATGTTTCATATTTTAAGATTTTTGGCTCATCTATTTATGTGCATGTGAGCAAGTACACTAAGAAGAAGCTCGAAACAACAGTTGAGATTGGGATATTTGTGGGGTACACTGGTACTCAACAAAACTATCTGGTGTATTTTCCAAACAATCGAATGACTCTTGTGAGATGGGATATACAATTTGATGAGGAGAAATCCATGTGATTATCCCTTGAGAGGGAGCTAGATTTGCATGCAGAGGAGGAATTCTTGGTTCCAAAGGATGAGCCTTAAGATGTGGTGTAGCCACATGCAGAGGATCATGGAGTGGAGAAAACACTCATGTAGAGCCATCCACCATAAATGGTAGATGGCACACCACGAAAGATGATAGATTGGCAGTTGATGCGGCAGAGAATGTAGGAGATCCTACTTCACTACCCAGACAAAGAGAGTCTCTATACATGTTTACTAAATACATGGATTGTATGAGAAATTGTATTGTGATAGAACCATCTTCCTTTGAGGAAGTAGTGCAACAACCAATTTGGGTTGACGCTATTTTAGATGATTATGAATCCATCGTCAAGAATAGTGCATCGGAAGTTGTCCAAGACCGGTCGAAATTTAGTGGTTGGATCTGGATGGATCTATAAGGTAACACAAGCAGTGGATGGGAGTCTAGAGAATTACAAGGCCATATTTATGGCCCAGAGATTCTCACAAGTTGAGGGGATCGAATATGAGCATACTTTCACACCAGTCGCGAGGTACTCTTCCATTAGATCTATCCTTGCACTCCTAGTGTAGATGGGATGGTGCATGCATTAGATGGATGTGAAAACTACGTTTCTCAATAGAGTTATTGACGAAGAAGTGTACATAGAGAAGCTAGAAGGTTTCGATATCTTTGAAAGTGAGTCACATGTGTGCCGACTCAAGAGAGCACTGTATGGGTTGAAGCAAGCACCTCGTTCTTGGTACACTCAGATTAACAGCTATTTCACCGAGTTGGGCTTCACCAAAAGTGAAGAAGATGCAAACCTATACCAAATTATGGTTGATGGTAAGATCTTGATTATTGTACTTTATGTTGATGATCTAATTTTGACAGGTGATGAGTAGCTGATACATTCTTACAAGGAGGATCTTTTAAGAGAGTTTGAAAAGAAGGACACGAGACTCCTTCATTATTTACTTGGTTTGGAAATATGGCTGCAGGATGGTGAAATTTTTGTTTCTCAAGGCAAGTATGCAAAAGATATACTGGGTAAGTTTCACATGGAGAGCTGTAAACCCATGGAGACTCCTCTTCCATGAAATTGGAGGAAATAGGATGCTACTTCAGGAGAAGTATTTGGCACTACTGTCTACAGGTAGCTAGTGGGATCACTCATGTACTTAGTGAACACTAGACCAGGCATTTGCTACACAATTAACCAGCTGAGTCAAGCTATGGTTAAGCCAACAAGCTCTTTTGAAAGGTGGGAAAGCATGTCTTGGGATATCTGAGGGGCACTACAAAGTATGGATTATGGGATTATGGTAGATATGGACAGAGGGAGTGAAGCTTCAAGGCTTCACGGATGCATATTGGGTAGGCAGTCCATAAAAAGGAAAGAGCACAACAGGAGGGATCTTTAACATAGGATTGACAATAGTTTCTTGGTACAAAAGGAAGCAGTGATATGTGTCACTTAGTTCAGCTGAGGCCGAGTACATGGCAGAAAGTTAGGTTGAATGTGAGGCCATCTGCATGAGAAAGATCCTGGTTGGTTTGTTTGGTTCTCAGATGGATTCGATGGTGATACATTTTGATAACCAGTGTTGCATTAAACTCTTGGTTAATCCGGTATTCCATGATAGGTCCAAGCACATAGACATATGGTACCACCATCTCAGAGATTATGTTTAGAGGTGAATTATGTTACTTCAGTACATTCCCATGGAGGATGAAGATGCAGATATTCTGACAAAAGCACTCACCAAGGGAAAATTCGAATACCACAGAAGTAGGATCGGGGTGGCAGATAATCCCTTTATTTTTGGGAGGGAGTGTTGAAGTCCAACAAAAAATTGCAGCACACACAATAGTGTGGGACCAACAGGTCCTAGCAATACATTAGTGTGAAGGCCAATTTAATTAATTAAATTGGTGTAGTGTCTAATTTAATTTTCCCTTCATTTAATTGGACAATAAATTGTAATCTTATCTCATTATCACTTGTAACAGTTAACTGAGTGTGATAAACTCAATTAGCTCATGTATTTCGAGTTGAGGGTGGTTGGTGAGGCATGCAAAGTAATTCTATTAGTTATGGATTTCGAATTGTATTTGGTGCATAATTTTAATGCATGAGTAATCGGTTAACTCAGTTAAGTGAGTTAGAGTGAGTTGAACTAGTTGTAACTATTTTTTGCACTACTGAGAGATCAAGTGAATTAAATATTATTTAATTCACAATGAGTGATCTTCCGTGCAACTAATGATTTACTATTAATAGTTGCATGCATGTCAGTTTCAGTGGAGACCAGGTTGAGACAAAGGTTAAAGGGATGTTAACTATCAATATGGCATTAATGGATTGCACACATGCAACCAAACATAGATTGGATTTCAAATTATGCTTGCAATGTTTAGGAAGGCTAAAATTCCTAAATAATAAGGATTGCATTCATCAGTAATTCCGCAAGCAAGGTAGGTTGTTTAGAGGCTGAGAAATGGCTAGGTGTTGGACGATTTTATCTCGAACAGTGTGAGTTGATTAGTTGAGTGCATGAGACTCTTGTGAGAATATTCCATTGTATTTGTTTTATCAATGCATGCTAAATATACAATAGAAGATAGAGGGTTTTTGAGAAGTAAACTTTCCCCAGGAAAATATTTGTGTTGTGGTTTGATTTGTTTCTGTCTGCACTTGTTGTGATTTGTGATTGTGTTTATTTTCACAATTGATTTGTAGAATTATTCACTATATTTCTTTAGCATATCACATGATCTAATTGAATACATGAAATAAATATTGTTTGCATAATTTCTATATGATTTTCCTTTTTATTGGTGAAAATGAAACATAGCATGTACAATTCCTTCTCGACCTATGTTGTTTAATAACTCCTGTAATTATATTTGTACTTGCTCTCTATATAAAATTTATCATATGGTGCCATGACTCCTCTGTTTATTAGCTTCTTTTGGTTACCTTCATTTTATAACTCCATATGTATGTTGGTAGCGTGAATTTATTCAAAATTACATCCTAATAACTCAATTTTTACACTGATTTCTTCACTTAAAATTACTAGCGTGACTATTGTGGTAAATTTACTGAAAAATACACATACCTTAGCCTATAAATTAGATGCATTTGATCCTAATTGAATGAGAATCATGGGGTATAAAATGCGTCCACAATCTTGGGGCTTGTAGACTCTCCTTTTCTAACAATTTAGACTTAGAATTTTTTTTTTTTGACCATGAGTATTTTATTTTCAACTTCTTCCACAGTTAATACAATAGTGGATTTACTCTTATCTGGTACTGGGTTTTGAAGCTCTATGCACTCACCCAACAGATGAACCTATAAATTTCTTCTAATAATTTTCCAAACTCGTCGTTTTTAAATAAAACACCCCAAGCCTCTATTTATGGACTCTCTCCTATTATGACCAGCGGTTTCACTGAAATATCTTCTAAATTTCCATGACTATTTACAAAATCTTCCCACTTCCATACAAAGTGTCGATATACTACACAGTTAAGAGGTTAGTAATTTCCTTTCAAAATTTTCCGAGGACAACAAAACTAGTCGGTCTGTTTTGAATCGACTTAGTTACCTTTATATTGTAACTCTTGATGGGACTCTAAATTAGAAATAAAATAAGGCCCATCTAACCTTTCTTAAGCCCATCTACCTCCCTTATGCACATGAATATATATATTAAATCTCTCCTTCTGCACTAAATAATGTTTTCTTATGCTTTAATATTTTATTAGGAAGATGTAAAGTTAATTGCATATTTGTGCCTAATATTGGTTATTTTTGTAGAATATTGTGAGAATATTTGGCACATTATGCAGATTTGGTGAAGGAGATGATTTAGGGAATTGCTAGCTACCAATGGAAGATCAAGATTGGAGAAAAAGTGAGCATAATATCAGGAAACTAGGGAGAAATATTGGAGAGATTCAAGGGCGTTGTCCACCCTCCTTAACTCTAAAAGGTAGCCAAAGGATCCTCATGAGATCTCCTACAAAAATTCGAATTCCAGAGGTAGCCAAGTGACTCAAGACCAAGTGCACTCAAGCCATACCTCACTTGGAGTCAAGTGGACTCATTAACTATTTTTTAGGGAGTTGTTGGTAGCTGCCCGTGAGGATAAAAAATTTAATCAAGAGCTAATTGAGGGTTGATTTCCACTCCATTATAGGTGAGTCAATTTCATTCAGAAATTTTGCTGCAAGCTATTAGGATTTTTTTGTTTAAGACCTCCAAGATGTAATAAGATTTCATTTTAATGCAATGAGTATTCAGATGAATTTTCGTTGATCTAGTTCTAGAGAGTTGGGCTTGTGGATTAAGGCCCAATCCATCTTCCTCAACTTCTCTTCCTGTTACCATTACTTCCTTTCTATCATTTACCTAGTTTCTTTATGTCCATTAGTTATTTTTTGTTTCTGTTATTTAGTTAATCTTTCTTCTAATAGTTTCAAGTTGCTATTTTGAATTGCTACTATCAAGTTTTCATTTGCTTAATAGAATGGAGGATAAAACAAGTTGTGGATCTAGACTTCCCTTCTCATATCTTTAGATAGATCTCAAGGAGGGTAAACCTTCACATAGACCAAAAAAATTGGTTTTTATTCACTATTTCCATCTCGGCATTACGCCTCTAAACATTTCTTTTACACCTATGTTCCCTCTTGTTTTCTGCTTATTTTTACTATTGCACCCATATTTTTTCCCTAACAACAGTCACCCTTCGACCACCTTATTCCTTCGTTTCTATTGGTTATGGTCGCCTTACTTGTTTTAATGCAAAAAAGTTGGAAAAACATCAAAGTTGACCTCTGCCTTTCCTCCTCAAAATCCCCGCTATCAAAATTTGCTCATCGCAGATCGCAGTTTTAATTCAGTTTCGTTAACACTTACCGCTCCCATCTATTGATTGTGATATTTCAATTGTGCTCCACCATCGGTCCCACTGCCATGTCACCCATCACAATCGCGCGTCGCACCATTTTCCTCTTCGCTTCAAGACTTATCATTCACAGTTGCCTTACCCTTTCTGACACAAAACACTTGAAAAGCATTGGAATTCAACCTTCTTCCCTTACTCCTCGAAATTCCCGCTACCGTACATCGAAAATCACAAATATCAATGTTTAGTTCCTTCTGTTAACACCTATCACTCCCATCTTCTGATTGGGATATTGAGATCATGCTCCGCCGCCAGTCCCACTGCCACGTCACTCAATGCATTTTTCACATCGCAACTATTTCATGTTCACATTTTTCATTTCACTCATTGTAGTTGTTAACTCGTCACACTTCGCACTTCACTCCTGCTCTTGAACAACACTTCTGTTATCCTTTTAATTTTTCGATATTGCGATTGCAATTTCTCATTTCAAAGCTTCTACCTGCATCGCATCTCCGCCATCGCATATTTCCAATTATTCCTCTCCAAAGCATCTTTTCTCTATATTATAAGGTCTTATAACGTTTAAACCCTCGCTTTCCACTTCTAAGCCCTGTTTCATGTGTTAAGCCTTCCATGAGCGCCTTTAGCCCTTTTCTTTCCTCCAAGATGCAAAATAAACACTTTTTCAATTAGGATTAAGTCATGGATAGCTTAGTTGGATGGGTAGAAGCATGGTAGATAGAGCCTAAGGTAAGTAGGGTGTATTTAGCCGATTGGCCTAGTTAAGTGCAATTTAAATTAGTTTCCTTTATGCAATTTATTTTCAGCAATTTAGATTAGTTTCCTTTTTGTAATTTCTTTTCAGCAAGTTAAATTAGTTTCCTTTCTATCATTTCTTTCTTGCATATTAAATTAGTTTCATTCCTGTCATTTATTTTCAGGAATTTGATTTAGTTTCATTTCTGTCATTTTCTTTCTGCAACTTAGTTTAGTTTCATTGAAGTGTGATAGAATTCACTGAGAACCCTTATAAATAACACCCTTTCATAAAGAGGAAGAGGATGACATGAACATAATGCATCTGCTATGTATATAGCACTGTCATCTCCAAGTTTGTATGAACCCTGGGTTGATAATGTAAAGTAGGGTAGCCCCTGGGAGTTGCAACACTCTTGGTGCAAACTAGGGCTCACCACCTTTTGGCGCTATTGCCGGGGAGGTGTCTAGTAGATGCTTTTATTCTATTTTAGCATTATTTTATTCTTTCATTTTTTATGTTTTTTCCGAAATATTGAAAAATACAAAAAAAAAAATCTAATTTTCATGCCTCATAGGAGTAGGGATACTCAAAATTTAAAAAAATATATATTTCTCCAATACCACCCCCCCCCCACTTGACCACATGGTGCAGTAAGAACCACATCACCATACACTTTTGAAGGAATAAGATATGGATGGATATGATGACGATGATGAAGATCATTTTGGATTTCCTATTCAAGAAACTGATATCAACACTCAAATGAAGAACATCCCTCCATCTGTACTTCGTAATTTCAAAGGTATGCGATCAAAAGACCTGGAAACCATTCTTTTTGAATTTGAAATAATGTGTATATATTATGGCTACTCATTTCACATTAAAAAACTGAATTTGTTTATGGAAACATTGAAGGATAGAGCTCTTAGATGGTTCATGACTTGAGGAACAAATTCTATAAGGACATGGGATGATATGAAAAGAGTATTTTTGGAAAAATATAAATATTATTGCATACAATATGACCTTACAAAATGAAGTCTTTAAGATGAACCAAAAATTGGATGAAAGCCTAGAAGACTTAGTGGAGACATTTACTTATAATATCAAAAAGATCTAAACTCGGTATGAGCCAAGCTCTCCATATTAACTTAAATAAATAACACTTAATTTTTCATGGGTCATATACCTAGTTACAGATTGGTAATATAACCACAAGGTTTTTGTAAGTAAATAAACAATAACCTCAACTACAACCTCAAAGAAAAACTAAAAATATAATAGCAACTGGAACTTGTCTCCATTAGAATGGTGTAATGTTCTTCCTTCGAAATTGTAAATAGGAAATCGACCTGAGCCACGACATCGATGCTATATGGAAGGGGTGTGAAAGCATTAGTTGTGGAATGAGATTTTAACAGTGATAAAATAAGCTAAAGGATAAGTTTGTGCTTTAACCTGTACTTGGTTACACCATGACAGAAATCAAGAGTTAATGGAAGTGTAGATAATTAAGTCTATGGCACCATAAGCTATAAAAATAACACACTTAGTAAGGTAGGAATGATTACCTTTAGCACAGTTTCTCTCGCAATGGAATTAGTATCCTAAGTGGTGCTACAAGGATAAAATATAAAATATGTTAGAATAAATTTAACAAAGAAGGAGAAAAATTATGAGCCCTAAATCGAATATGCAAAGTACCTGTTGGAGGAGGAGTCCATGCGCACTCCTAGAAGGAACCTAGAAGTGCTTTGTTTGAAATAGAAGTAATGATAAGAATCTGAGGAAAATTATCTCTACACCGTAGGACTATATCGGAGAGAAAATTTCCCTGAAAACCTAAGACAAAAATATACAAATAGCTATGTGGGAACAGGAAATTTACCAAGGTAGTAACCCAACTTTTTCTAGCAACGTGTATATGTGAAGAAATTCAAAACTGGGATAAGTTACCATAGAAATTCCTACCGAAGAAAAATAAATTTAACCTAATGATGTTGAATGCAAGTTATAAATTAGCACAAAGAAATTGAATGAGACAGGAGGAAATTTGATACAGGGATATACCTCGGGTTTGAAAAACAACACGTACATCAAGGGGTTTCCTCTTGGTTTAGGAACCAATGATAGAAACCACACCTTAGCAGAGATGAATTAGAATCATCACCGAGACTACACAATTGGAAAAACACGCCAGTAGTTAATTGCAACATAATTTTTAAAATGAAAAAACAATAAAGGAATGTTTCCCAAAAATATATAATTTAATGAGGGAAAATTTAAAAAAATTAACTGTAGGGAAATGTACCGTAATCGATGAGATAAATATAATTTGAACTAGTGGGAAGCAGGTGCATAGAGGAGAATGGAACAAAAAATTGTATGATCCTTCGGGTCTCAAAAAATTATATGCAGATTTAACCAGTAACCTAGTGGTGTGGCAGAGGTAGAACTTTGGTAACAAAAACAACATCTCCCTTTCTCAGTGGGACATTGGAAAACCCGAACCGCACCCTCTTCACAACAGATCAAATGGCGAACTTACCCCTAAACTAGTGGAAAAAACAATGGGACGTCACGGAAATCAAGTGGCAAAAGAAAAGTGAGGTAATTTTAGGGTTTGTAAGAAGGCAAGGCCACCGTTATATCACCTAGAGTGATATGCACCGTTCACATGAATCAAAACCAAAGCTCGTACGTTTTCCATGTGAACTGAGCATGACAAGGATAATGTGGAATGAGAAGAGATGGGTCACCTATACCTTATCCTTGTCACTTGTTGCGTACAAAATGGACAGATGGATCGCATTAGGGATGCAATTACAACTTTAGCAAACCCTTACAATGGTTGAAGTATTAAACTGTGGAAATATTAACAAACCTTAATAATCCATGCAATTGGCATATGTATAAGGTTAGACCAACGTGATGACCCTTATAAGTATGGGATAAATTATCATGTGGGTGCGGGGGGGTTGCATTGTAGTTAGAGTTAATGGTTAGCAATGATAATATGGGAATAATAATGGTTTACAATAATTATACAAGGAAAATTTAGGGTTCCACTTAGTATATCACATTTAAGGTTAAAATGGAGGAAATGAGATATGATTGCAGTCCAACCTTCTAGATAGTGTAATGTTAAGTAAGTGTAGAGTTGAGGATTTAATTACTACCTTAAGTGTATTCAATGCAGTAATAAAAAAATAGTGAAGGGCTAATAGAGACAGCTAGATAAACGTGGGAGAAAAAAAAAATTATGTGTACAGCTGGGGGGCATGACAAGTGGTATCAGAGCCTATTTTAAATACTAGGACCCATGGATCATCGTAGGAAAAAAAAAATAGCTCATTTTGTAAATTTCTTTCTATTCATGTAAAACTAAACAAGAGATTGAAAGTAGGTCATGTTCTCTTTTGGCACATAGGTGGGGCAGGTTGCTGAAATGGATAAAGAGTTTTCTCCAACCGTGACGGATAAAGAAGGGTTATATTTTGAATTAGGAGGAGGTAGAACCACACCAAATTCCAAACTAATGGAATTATTAAAAGATTGCAACAGTATTTAGTGTAGATTCGAAACAACAATGAATGACTCTTGAGAGCTAGTGAGGAATAGGGGTGAAGGATAAGGGAGCTGACAGAGAAATAGAGTCATAAAAGTGTGGAACCTCAAGGATTAAAAGAAAATATTTGGTAACTGAGTCGGATAAATCTGAGAGTGTTGGAGAATCGGATAGAACATATTCAAAAACCCATAAGAGAAAGAAGAAAATAGAGTTGCGGGGAGAATTTCGGAAAATCAAATCCCTTACCTTTGATGGCGAAAGGGAGGAATATGTTCATGCATGGTTGCTTAACATGATTAAATACTTTTAGGTGTATGAATATGAACTTAATTTGAAGGCATGACTGGCTATTTACCAGCTGAAGGGAAAGGCCACTTTGTGGTGGGAAGAGATTAAAATTATATACTCGTTGCAGGAAAAAATAGTGTCTTGGAAGGAATTTCAGACGTGGTTTAAATCCCGGTACTTGAATGAATTCTATTATGATGAATGCACTAAGAAATTCCATGAACTAAGGTTAGGAAAACTTACCATGGATGATTTTTTTACAAAATTTACAAACTTACTAAGTTATTTCCCTACATTAAAAAGGAGAAAGAGAAAGTGCAGAGTTTTCTGAACTATTTACCAACATCCTATAAGGAGAGGATTGAATTAGACAATCCTAAAACGATAAATCAAGCAGTAAGTAAGGCTAGATTATGATATCAACAGATCAAAAATAGAAATGAAGCAGAAAAACCATGGAAAAACAAGGAAAAAAATAAAGTTTTCATGAATATAAAAAGGCAGAAACCTCCTTATTACAAACAATTTTGTAGAAAATAATAAAGAAAGAAGTTTAATAATGGAACTGTAAATAATCCAGCTCGGTCTCATACAGGATCCAGAATTATGGAACCAAACAGAAAGAAGGTTATAGGAAGTAAAGAATAGGAACCACTGAAGTGTTTGGGGTGTTCTGAAACACATTTGCTAAGGGATTGTCCACAAAATCCAAGATCAATTCAAAATTTTCAAGTAGTAGAGGAAGCAACTATGGTAAATGACGTGGCCAGAAAGATTCCCAAAATTAGTACTGCATTAAAGGACAAGCACACTGACCATCATTATAATATTATTGAAATAGAAGTTACAATTGAAAACAAATAAGTTTCTATTTTAATTGATCTGGGGTCTAATTTAAGTGACAATAACCCCCAAACTATGGAAAAATGTAGAATATCACCATAAAAGTATCATAATGCATGGCTAGTATAGTTAACCACTTGTACCAAATGGAAATTAACATATGAATTATAATAGTTTCATGTGAATTTGAATGGTTATTCCAGTGAAGTGAAGTTAGATATTATTCCTTTAGGATCATATGATATACTAATTAGCATGGGCTAGTTTGAAAAACATAAAGTTGTTATATTTTTTTTAGCACAAACCATAAGCTTTGTGGACTAAAATGGACAACCTAGAGTAGTAAGAGGGAAACCAAAACAAATATTGGTCTGGAAAATCAAGGCTTTACAGCTAAAAGGGATAGAAAAAAAAGGACATCGGGTGTACATGGTGCATGTAGAATATAATGAACAAACCAAAACAAAAGGTTTATAAGCTACACCAGCATAAGAGAATTTCCAAATGTGTTTTAGAGGAAATTCCATATTTAAACCCTAGTAGAGATATCGATTTTACAATCGATTTGGTACCAGGTGCTACCCCCATGTCTAAAGCCTCATATAGAATGAGTATACCAGAGCTACTAGAGTTTAAATTATAGCTATAGGAACTATTAGATAAGGGTTATATAAGACCTAGTGTGTCACCTTGGGGGACCCCTACGTTATTTGTAAAAAATGAGGATGGAATATTCAGGTTGTGCATCAAGTACATGCAGCTAAATAAGTTAATTATTAAAAATAAATATATGCTACCTCAAATTAATGACATTTTTTATTAGGTAAGGGGGTCAACTGTTTTCTAAAAAAATGATATGAAAATTGGTTACCAACATATGTAGATAAAAGATGAAAATATCCATAATACTACCTTCAGAACTTGATATAGGCATCATGAGTTCATATTTCTACCTTTTGGACCCACTATTTCACCAACAACCTTCATGTGCTTAACGAATAGTGTCCTTGACAAATTTCTGGACATATTTTTGTTAGTATTCATAGATGACATCCTAGTGTATTCTAGAAATGAGGAGGAACACCAAGAGCATCTTAGGTTGGTTTTAAAAAATCTAATAGAACTTCAGATTTATGAAAAACATTAGTACTTGGTACATGTTATTTCTAAAGAAGGATTAGAGGTGGACCCTAAAAAGTGAAGGCTATCATGAATTGGCCCACTTCTAAAGATGTGTCTGTGATTCTCCCTTTTATGGGGATCATTGGATATTATCAAAGATTTGTAGAAGGATTTTCAAAATTAGTTTACCCCATTACCTCCTTACAAAAGAAAGGAACAAAATTTGACTCAACAGTCCAATGTCAAGAGATCTTTGACAAATTGAAACAACTAACTATTGCCCCTATATTAAAAATTTCAAATCCAAATAAGGAGATTAATATTTGTAATGATTATTATTTAAAGGGAATTAGGGGTGTGCTATTGCACCATAATGTAGTAATAGCCTATGAATCGATAAAGTTGAAAGAAAATGAACATAATTATGATGTTTATGATTTAGAATTGGAAATAGTAATACACACTCTAAAAATGTGCAGGTAGTATTTATTGGGAAATAAATTTGTGCTACTTACATATCATATTAGTTTGAAATACTTCTTTACTCAGCCTGACTTAAATGCTAGGCAAGAAATGTGGTTAGATTTCCTTAGCGAGTTTGAGTTTGATATAAAACACATAAAATCGAAGGAAAACAAAATGGCAGATTCCCTAAGTAGACATGCTCATGCTTTGATAGGAAATTTTGTAAGCAACACTAGTATAGATTTTGGGGTGCATATTAAACAGGCATCACATGAAGATCCCCAATATCAAGCACAACAAAAAATATAGCAAAATGAAGTAACATGGTATGCTGAAAAACGCTGAAAAATTACTAACTTATCAAAACAGACTGTATATTCCTAGCATGGCCATATTGAAATAGATGATACTGGATAAATACCACAAGAAACCATATTATGGTAACCTATGATACCAGCAAATGGTAACATCCCTAAGAAAAACCTCATTTTCGCTAGGAATGAAAAGTGACGTGGAGGAATACTTAACTAAGTGCTTGGAGTGTTAATAAGTAAAAGTGGAGCATCAACAACCTGCGTGATTACTAAATCCATTACCCATTCTTGAATGTAAATGGGAAGTCATTACAATGGATTTTATTACAGGTTTACCAAGACCAAGGTATCAACAGGATTCCATCATGGTGGTGGTGGACATTGACTAAAGTGACACATTTTATACCAGTGTAGTCTACCTTTGGAACAACACAAAATGCCAAAATTTTCTGACTGCATGGAATACCAAAGATGATAACATTAGAGAGAGATGTTAAATTAACCTCAAATTTTTGGAAAGATATCTTTGGTGGCATGGGAACTCAATTGAATTTTAGTACTTCCTATCAGTATGAAATAGATGGACAAACTGAAAGGGTAGATCAAATTTTAGAATACATGTTATGCATGTATGTAATGGAAAGACCTACTAAAGGGGAGGATTTTCTACATTCAGCAGAATTTTCATACAACAATAACTACCAAGCTACCAATAAAATGAGTCCTTTTGAATCTTTATATGGAAGAAAGTGTCATATGCCACTCAATCGGGGTCGACCAGAGCATAAGTTAATATTGGGACCTGAAGCATTGCAAGAATCGAAACAGATAGTGTGAAAAATCAGACAAAATATCAAAATATTTTAAGAAAGGAAGAAAAGTTATGCAGATAGAAAAATGTAGCATAAAGGATTTAATTTTGGGGATCATGTGTACTTGCAGGTAAAAAACATAAAAATTACTCTCAGAACTGGTATTTTTGTTAAGATGGCACCAAGGTTTTGTGGTCCTTTTGAAATTATGGATTGAGTTAGACCAATGGCATATCATCTAGCTCTAACCAATCATATTAAAGTTCATAATGTATTTCATGTATCATTTAAAAAAAATATATATCCATTATGCATCTCATGTAATTAGATGGAATTTGATACAGGTGGATCTTGAAGGAGACTTTCTTCCAGAGCCTCTCTATATTTTATATCGGAAAGAGAGCGTGCTACGAAATCAAGTCGTCGCTCACATTAAATTACAGTGGATGCACTTTACATCTGCGGAAGCTACTTGAGAGTGCGAGGAGGTTTTGAAATAATCTTACCCAACACTATTCAAAATTAGGGTAACAACAGAATAAACATTGAGGACAATGTAATGTTTTTAGAAGGGGAAGATGTAATTCCCCTCTATGATTATGTATATATATTTTATTTGGAATGAATTGATTATAGTGATGTAGATATGATTCCATAAGAAACTTGAATGTAAATACTACATCACGATGTATTAAAAGTGAGTTAAATAATAAAATAAAATAAACTGTATGGTTTCTTGGGAATGGACATGAGTTAATGAGATTCTTACCCAAAATTTTTGGAAAATATAAACTTCCCTTATTTCCTCCTAAAAATCCCTAGGTGTGGATTAACGTGATTTGATTAGATTGGGAGACAAAAGTATAATAAATTACTTAGTTTGGGGAGGGGGGGTAACATTGGAAAAGGAAAAATAAAGCATCGCAGTGGAAAACGAGAGCTTTCACAAAAAATATACTTTTCTAAAAAATACGAAAATCCTAGGCTTTGAGGTTGGCAGACCCTAGAAAGAAGAAATCTGCTAAGGAAATTTTGCTAGGGGAAGTAAGTCATAAATATGACCTAACATGAATGAAAATATTTTATTGATTCTAGGGTAAAGGAAAGTCTCATCTCAGGGGGGAACCTATGGTAAAGGTTTGTGATTGGGTGGAAAATTTCTCATCCCAAAGCATTCCAGTTGGTATTACGATTAGAGGCTTGAAATTCTGGAATAGTGGTGAAGTTAGTATGTAATGTGTTAATTTGAAATGGTTTTCTTTCAATTACACATGTTGGTTATCTTCCTGGTTATATCTAAGTACTTTTTGGGTATGATATGAATGACATAAATTATTTTATATTAAGTATGTGTAGGGGTTATAGGTAGACATGATGGATAGATTGTTTGAAAGATATAATAATTTGACAATATTTACTATGTCATTATGAATTTGTATTTGATAATTTATAATTAGAGTTTCTCTTAGTTATAAATAAGAGAATTTTGGGGTATGTGCAATACTATACTTCTAATAAGTTATGTTTTATATTGTTGAAATTTTTCATATTTAATAGAAGAGAATTTACTAAATGATTACTGTCCTTTTTATATCTTAATGTGTTATTAAATGTTTCTTGTAATAAAGAGTTTAACATAGTTACAATATAAAGGTGACTAAGTCGATTCATAACAGAATGACTGACTCTAAAGTTTTGAAAGGAAATTATTAACACCTTAACTTTTTAGTATATAAACACTTTGTATGGAAGTGGGAAGTTGTTGTAAACAATCACGAGGATTTAGAAAATATTTCAATGAAACTGCTGGTCATAGCAACACAGAGTCCATAAATGGAGGCTTGGGGTGTTTTATTTAAAAATGGTGAGTTTGAAAATTATTAGAAGATATTTATAGGTACATATGTTCAGTGGCTACATAGAGCTCCAACAACCCAATAACAGATAAGAAGAAACTCACTAATGGATTAACTATGGAAGAAGATGAAAATAAAATACTCATGGTCATAAATGAACTTTAATTCCAAATCTAAATTGTTTGGCAAGCAGAGACTGCAAGCCTCCAAGATTCTGGGCACAATTTATACCCCATGATTCTCATTCTATTATGATAAAATGCATCTTAGTTATATGCTAAGGTATGTTTATTTTTCAATAAATCTCCCACAACATCCATGCTAGTAATTGTAAGTGAAGCAATCAGTTTAACAGTTGGGTTAATAGGACAATATTTTGAATAAATTCACCCTATCAACCTACATATGGAGTTATAAATGAAGGTAACCAAAAGAAACTAAAAAATAAAGGAATTGTAGTATAATATGATAAATTTCATACAAATATCAAGTACAAATATAACTACAGGAGTTATTAATCAACAGAGGTCGAGGAGGAACTGCACATACTATGTTTCATTTGCACTAACAAAAAGGAAAAACATAGGCTGAGGGAACCTCAACACACACACACATATATATATATGAAAAATACAATAGAAAACCATAACTCTTCTAAAAGAAAGTGAATAACAACTCTGAAGGATAAATTAAATGGTGAAATAACAGAGTATCTCAACAATTGTTGGGAATTAAAAGACATACAAAGGAATACATTGGAAATTAGTTTTTAATTAAATAGCTGAGGTTACCCAAGCTCTCCATATTAACTTAAATATCTAACTCTTAACTATTCATGGGTGGTATACCCATTTACAAATTGGTAATATAACTACAAGGTTATTGTAAGTAAATGAAAAACAACCTGAGAGAAATAATAATAATGAAATATAAAATCAAACACTTCTCCATTAGAAAGGTGTCATGGTCTACCTCAAAAATTGTAAATAGGAAATAGACAGCAGCCACAACATTGATGCAATCGGGAAGGGGCACGAAGGGGTTAATTTTAGAATGAGCATTTAACATTTAGAAAATGAGCTAAAGGTGAAGATTGTAATTTAACATATACCCCGTTACACCATGAAGGAAGGCAAGCGTTAATGGAAGTGTAGAAAATTAAGTCTACAACACCAGAGGCTATAAAAATAAACACACTTAGTAGGGGAAGAATGATTACCTTCAGCACAGTTTCCCTTGCAAAGGAATTAGTATCCTTAGTGGTACTAAAGTATAAAACATATAATATTTTATAATAAATTTAACTAAGAAGGAGAAAATTTATGATCCCTAAATCAAATTTGCAGAGTACCCGTTGGAGGATTAGTCCATGTGCACTCGTGGCGGGAACTTGACAGTGCTTCATTTGGAATTGAAGTAATGATAACAATCCGAGGAAAATTCTTGTCAGGCCAAGAGTAAACTCCATCAAAAGACTAAATTTAATTAATTAAATATGCCTATGAATATATACATGGAGGTGGGACTCTTGGGATTCACTTCCCTGTGTCTCTTCAACTTCCTTATTTCCTATTTACATTAACGTATAGTTTTTCCCAATCCCTTAAGATTAGGTGTCAACATTCCCCACCTTAATATGAAGGGATGTTGTTGATTCCAAGCATCCTTCTAAAAATTTCAATCTTTTCTCTTCCAAGCGCTTTGGAGAAGATGTTTGAAATATACTCATTTGTGGGAAAATGACGTATATGTATTATTCTGGCCTCAAGATGATGTTGAATCATATGTTATTTTATATTGATGTGCTTCGCTTGATCATCGAACTTTGGGTTCTTGACCAACTTTATTGCAGAATTGTTATCGATCATGAGTGGAGTTGAATGCATTTGTTTCATCTGCAAATATTCCAAGATTTTCATTAGCCACACAATTTCCTTTGTCGCTTCAGTTTTTGCCACATATTCTGCCTCACTTGTGGAATCTACTGGAATTGATTGTTTGTGTGATCTCAAGGAGAAAACTCCTCATCCAAGAATCCTAGTATAACTTGAATTAGATACCCCAGTTTCTTTATCTCCATCAAAGTCTGAATCAAAGCATCCAATCAGTCCAAGCATCCTTCTAAAATTTTCAATCTTTTCTGTTAAGTCCCTATATTAATAGTGTAGTCCCTTATTATGTTAGTCTAACCCTCCTTATCGTTATTGTTGTACCCATGTAACCCCCATATTTTTATTATTGTGCCCTTACATTATTATTGTTAGGTCGGCTAGGATTACATTGTGGCTCACTAGGATTGCATTATGGCCCCATGGACTCCTATATATAGAAAGGAGGTTTTGTAAATTGTATCATCCAAGAATTGATCATTCATGTAATGTATTGGAGGTTGCCCCCTCGAAGTGGCTTATTTCTAAGGCGTTGATATCTCATTTTGACTATTTTTGGAGTTGGTTACACAACATTTGGTATGAGGAGCTTTGGGTTACATTTTTTTTTACTGTTTGCTCCAAACGGTCATCGTGGTATTTTGCTGCTTTTTCTCTGACGTTTGAAGCTGAAATTTTTTTGCAGAATAGAAGGAAAATCCTTGAGGAAACTTTATGAAAAATTTGGATTTGGTTAAAAGTAATAATAATTTCGGAGATATCATCTGTGGAAGTCAGGTATTTTTTCAGGTTTCTAAACAGGTCATCGTGGAATTTGCGCTCTAAATTTTTTTCTACGAAGGTTCAAAATCTGAAATTCATATGGTGCGAAGCTGAAATCCTGAGGAAATTCATAAAAAAATTTCAGAGCTTGGTTCGCAATATTTTTATAGATATGATCTGTGGAAGGTAGTGCTTTTTCAGGCTCCTAAATTTCATCTCAAAGAGGTGATCGTGGGAAAAGTTCAATAACTCTCTCTGAAGATTGGATTGGAGTGCCGTCAAAAGTGGTCGCAAGTACACGGCCTGTAGTTTCTTGGCTATCAATTTCAGAGACAAAGGAAAAAACAGTGACACGTGGAAAGTCGTACAAGTTCGCTCTACTGAACCAGTCCAAAATTAGGTGATTGTGGGAGATTGGACACAAATTTGTCTTGGAGAATCAAAATCAGGTCAGACCTGTGGCATTTGAAAGACGCTTCAGAGGGCTACTACAGGGCTGAATTTCAGATATCGAAGATTTTCAATTAAAAAGATAATTCAATTTCAATATCGAGCTCCTAAAAGCTAGTAAAAGGTGTGTATTTTTTGTCCGAATTGCATAAGTCTTGTTTGAAGAATCAAGTTGAATTGATTCCAAGGACATCTTGTAGAATAGATATCAATATTGGATTCTAAAATGGACCCTAAATAGAATTCAACACCCATTAAGCCCTCAGAAATCTATACTATGATGCATGAAGTGGAAGAATTGCAGTATGAGATATCAAAATTACGGTACCAAGTGCAACAAATTTCGATCTTACGAAGAGCAACCGAAGCTGACATAGATGGTTTGAAAGAAGAAATGGAGGCTAAGTTGGATGGTTTGAAGGATAAAACAATAACTAATATGGATGATAAATTAGTGGAAGATAACATCGAGCATCAACAACAAGTTCTCCAACTCTCAAAGGATAACCTAACTTTTGTGCAGAATCTAATGAAACAACAGGAATATCAACATCACATCAAAAGAAGTTATGAAGCAGTCACAAAAACAAGAACGCGACAAGTACAATCAATTTCATATTATCTCAGCAAGTGGAAGAACTTTCTTGTAGAATATTCCACATGGGAGGATGAGAATTTTATACAGAAGCATCAAGAAATAATCAAGCGTTGAGGACAACACTTGTTTGAAGGAGAGGGGCATGTTAAGTCCCTATATTAATAATGTAGCCCCTTATTATGTTAGTGTAGCCCCCCTTATTGTTATTATTGTACCCCTGTAACCCCCATATTGTTATTATTGTGCCCTTAAATTATTATTGTTAGGTCGGCTAGGATTACATTGTGGCCCACCAGGATTACATTATGGCCCCATGGACTCCTATATATAGAAAGGAGGTTTTGTGAATTGTATCATCCAAGAATTGTTCATTCATGTAATGTATTGGAGGTTGCCCCCTCGAAGTGGCTTATTTCTAAGGCGTTGATATCTCTTTTCTTCTCTTTTTGGAGTTGGTTACACAACATTTTCTCTTCCAAGTGCTTTGGTGAAGATGTCTGAAATATACTCATTTGTGGGAAAATGATGTATATGGATTGTTTTGGCCTCAAGATGATGTTGAATCAGATGTTATTTTATATTGATGTGCTTCGCTCGATCATCAAACTTTGGGTTGTTGACCAACTTTATTGCAGAATTGTTATCGATCATGAGTGGAGTTGAATGCATTTGTTTCATCTGCAAATATTCCATGATTTTCATTAGCCACACAATTTCCTTTGTCGCTTCAGTTTTTGCCACATATTCTGCCTCACTTGTGGAATCTACTGGAACTGATTGTTTGTGTGATCTCAAGGAGAAAACTCTTGATCCAAGAATCCTAGTATAACTTGAATTAGATACCCCAGTTTCTTTATCTCCATCAAAGTCTTAATCAAAGCCTCCAATCAAGTTCTTCAAAATGTATGGCCCAAAATGTTTAACTCGCTTATATACCACATAGGCTTGCTTGTCAATGTCCAGATAGTTCAACTTGGCACCTTGCAACCCTGTGCTCATGAAAGATATGGGTCTTTCTTCGGTATTGTTGTCTTTTTGGGTGAGGACGGCTCCAAGCGATGAATCGGAGGAAAAAGTATACAAGATAAAGCCTTTGCTAAAATCTGGACTATTTAGGGCAAGTTATTCCACGATGGCCTTCTTGATATTGTCGAATGCTTCTTTCTCGGGTGGATTCGATTTAAAATTCATGTTCTTCTTAATCATGCTTTGCAGAGGTTTCATGATTTGTGAGAAGTCTTATATGATCTTTGAGAGGAAGTTGATTTTCCCAAGAAATGACTGCATGGATTTTTTCTGCTCGGGGGAGAAATTTGGGTGATGGATTTTGCATGGTCTGGAACTACCACTATGTCATCCTGGGTTATGATGTGGCCCAAAAAAATTCCTTTTGAGACTGCAAAGATTCTTTTCTTGGGGCTCAATGAGATTATGTATTTACGGCACCTATCAAAGATCTATTTGAGGTGGTGCAGGTTCTCACACCTACATTTGGAGAACATAGTGACATCGTCAAGGTAGACCACCACACTTTGTCCCATTAACCCTGGAAGGCGATATCCATGGCCCTTTGGAAGTTTTCCCCAGCATTTATTAGGCCAAATGGAATGCGGCTAAATGCAAAAGTACCCCACTTAGTCCTGAACGTTGTCTTCAAACGATTCGGCTGCGCTACCAATACCTGGTTGTATCCTGAGAAAATATCCAACAATGAGAAAATTTCTGACCCAGATACTATTTTAAGAATTTGCTCCATGGGGGGCACTAGGTTGTTATCCTTCTCGGACGATCGGTTTAAATTTCTTAAGTCCACACATAAGCGGATTTCGCCAGACTTCTTGCGGACTCAGACCGAATTCGACACTCACGTTGAGTGTCGGACTTTAAAAATGATGCGGGCATCTAGGAGTTTCTTAATTTCTTTTTGGATCATTAGTTCCAAATTCAAATGTACTTTCCTTAGATTTTGTTGGAAAGGTTTAACGCCTTCCTTCATCGGTATCACATGTTAGATAATTGTCATTTCATAAGTCCATAATTCATCGTATGTCCATGAGAAAACATCTTGGTACTTCTTAAATAATTCAATAAAGGACTGCTGCTATTGAGAGATGCACTTGGTACCGAGATTAACAAACTTTGGGTCCCTTGTTGTCCTGAGGTTCACTTGTTGGTGCAATAGGGTGGAACTTTGTACCTTCGTATTGGGGGGCCCCCGAATCGATTCTGCGGGTCAAATAACTTCTCGAGGGATACGATCCCTTTGGGTATGGGGTTCCCCTTGTGTCCTTCCCTTTCCTTTTGTAAGGCCAAATCATGCTCCTCTTCCTCAATCACTGCATCTTTGAAAATATCTATGTTTAACATGAAATCTAACACCTGATGATCATCATTAAAAACATGGAAATTAGTTATATTATCCGACACTATAGGTTTATAGACAATTTCAATAGAAAAACCATCCCTTAATGGGGTAAACCTAGTGGCAGCGTTTGCTAATGTATTAGCTGCCGCATTATGCATTATAAGTACTGACTTAATATCAAAAGTGTCGAAAGCATAAATCAAATGCCATACCTCCTGCAGATATCCTTTCAAATGGGGGGATAGCAGTGAATAGTGTTTCATACGTACCGGATGATGATTTCAGAGTCGTTGATTACCTTCAAACAATCAACCTTGAGATTAATCACTTTCTTGAGGCCCAGGATCAGTGCTTCATATTCGGCCATGTTATTGGTGCATTTTAATTCTAACCTACAAGAGAACAGGAACTTGTTTTTTTGGGGATCTATCGAGATGCAGCCAACACTGGCCCCGTCATGGGTCTTGGAACCGTCGTAGTATAGGCTCCATATTTTGTTCTCAGATGTTTCTAAATCGCATGTGTGTACAAACAGGATACTCGGGGTGGAGACATTGAGTGGATCTCCTGATGCAGCAGGGTGGGATGCAACACACGAGTTTAATTCTAACTGGGTGTTTGGGGAGACTGGGGACCGAGTGGCTTGGTAGCACCCGAAAGTAGCCTCCAAGAAACACATGCCCAGATCTTCTTGTGCAAAGATGATGGGTTCGGTGGTTGCTTCAAGGTCAATCACCATATGTTTCATATAAGGTTCGCTCTCGACCAAGATCTGATTATTCATACCCTTGTATTGGAGCCACAAATGGGACCAGTCAGTGGAAAAGTATCCCTGTAGTTTTCTTGACAGATCCTGACTTAGTAGTAAACCATAGGCTTCTGGGATATCCATGACAACTATGCCAATTCACTGATGGACTCGGGAGTCTGAGGAGAGACGTATTAGGATGTTGTTCAATTTTCCCACGGCGGGGACCTGGGACCTATCAAGTTGAATGATCTTGGCATTGGTTTTCTCGGGGAGAAATTCAATTTTTTTCATACAGACAGGGGCATGACATTGGTAGACGCCCCAGAATTGATGAGGAAATTGTGGACGTTGAAATTGAAGATCTCAAAAGACAAGAGAAACGGGGGTGCGCACCCTTTCCAGTTGGCATTGATGGTGTTGACAATGGACTGGAGGTTCACCGAGGCTTGGGAGGGTGTGGAGCTTACGGCCTTTACTGCCGAGGTAGGCCTGCTTATCGAGTATGGACTGGAGAATTCTTTGAGAATAAAGTCACGTTGGTTGGCTATTCGGGCAAGTTCTTTAAAGGGATATGTTGGCTCGCATTTTCTTCATGTCTTCAATGATATTTTACCCAGATTTTGGGTACGAGAGCATCTTGATAGATGTGTTGGGTGAACTTGATGATGATCTGGCCTTGGAGGTGCCTCGGGCAGTGACGAGGCTAGACATTTCAATAGTCGGGGTTGTGGTCTGGTTTTCTCTCTTTGGTGACAGGATTTTCCTCAAGAAGACTTTCCTCTTTTCCTTGAAAGAGGGATCGGCAACAGGGCCTTTTTCTCCTTAAGCTATAGATTCAGGGAGGTTTCGATTGGGGATCATTAGCCAGATTTATCTTCGTCACAGAAGGAGGCCCTTCCCCTTGAATTAATTCGAAGGCGAGGATTGTTGATCCCAAGTCTTCATCCAAGGGGGAGACTTCTTCATTTCCTAAGTCGTCTTCCTCTTCAAACTCTTCGAATGTATGATCTTCTACAATTTGATTCACCATCACCGTCATACTATTAATCCATTGGGGGAAGGTCCTTTTAGAGTGGGAAGCTTGATGAAATGAGGAGAAGTTATATTTTCCAATATCTTCTATGTTGAAATTCACATTGGGGTTCAGTGGAGGGTAATTGGCATGATTTTGTTCTTCGTAAAGAAAGGATTTTGAGCCTTGCTACCTGAGGCAGAGTCATTGTTATTTCTTTTCAAATTGGAGACTTCATTCGTTAATAGTTTTAGGGATTTCGCGATGATCTTGAAATTGAAAGGAACCTATTCGTTGTCTCCTGAGTTATGGTCTGAGAGTTCTATCCTTTACCCATCAGATTTTGGGTCATCCCAGTTATCATGGTCTATGACCCCTATTGAAAGCATGTCTTTCTAAATGGTGAGGGTAGTGGTGAAATTTTTCTGCTAGGGTGGCTTTGGCCTCGTGTTTAATGAAAACAACGATGTCCCAAGGCAAGGCTCTTGTGTAGTAATCTATAGTGATGGAATCATCAAGGGCCATGTTCGGGGGAAACTTGTTCAAGATGGTTGAAAAATGCTAGTTGAAATTTTCGACCTTCTCCTTATTTTGGCACTTCAAGGTGCTCAACTTCGTGAGAAGCATAGAAGGGGTCTTGTCCTCAGAGAACTTTTCAAGGAAGTTGTGGCGGAATTTCTCCCAGTGTAAATCGAAGTGACAGGAAATGAATGATACCAAGTAGTAGCTTTGTTTTCTAAGGTGTGTGGGAAGAGTCGGCATGCTAAGTCATCGAATTGTACCCTCATCATTTTCAAGGCTAGGTAGAAATTGCTAATGTGATCTTTAGACAACATTCCCTTCTCAGGATCGAACTTAGGGAGGTGCTTCTTTGGGTGTCGGGACATGTCATGAAGAGGACCACGGAGGCCCAGAGGAGATGGGGATGGACCCTACTGGCCCTACGATAGGGCGTGATGAAAAAATGCTCAGTCTCATTTTCGAATTTGCTCCCAACACTGGACCTGGAAGCTTCGCCTTCATGTTGAGACCGCATGTGTTGGTTTTGGTTAACTATAAGATATTCTAGGTTTCTATAATCCCTCAATTTCTTGAAACCGCGGAAGTTACCATTGAAAATGAAGGGCTGTTTGTTTCAGTTTCGGTGGTGGTGATGAGTATGGTCTGTGTTTTGACCTTGCCCCTAGCCTCTATTTCCCTTACCTCTTCCAATCCCTCCCCAAGGTGGGTCATTCGCTTGGGTGTTGTCACTCAAAGGCTGATTGGGCTAGGGACCGATGTTTGGTTGCGGTCTGGTAACTTCAGGGCCACCTCTGTCGACCCCTTGGGGACTATCGGGAGGTTCGGCTGAGATTCGGTCGATCACATCTGCGTAGTATTTGAGCATTCGGCTTATAATTTGAGGCACGGAGTTGACTAGGACACCCTGGTGAGTATGATGTGTTCCGAGAGTTCGCGAATTGGCTAGGGAACCAATGGCAGGGAGGTTTTGCATACCTTTAACGAGATCGCGAGTGAGTGGGTGCAAAGCCCTTAGTTAGTCTGACATGACCTCATAAAAAGGTGGGTCCTCCTTAGGGGTATCCTCGAGAGGTGGAGGACCAGTTTTTTCAAATCCGATCTCCCCCTATGGAGTGTGCATAGGGATATTACTTGTGTGGTGGGAGCCTGCCATTAAGCCCTCCTTATAGCACCAAATCTATTGACGGGAAAAAATACTTTTCTAGTCGTAAGGGGATCTCCCCAGTATAAAGTCCCAACTAGACCCTAGACCATTTGTGATCGGGATCCCATCCGGTATATAGGCCCGGCTACAGTTGAATTGGTGAAATGTATGCCCTTTCTCAAATGGAGGTGTATTTCGGGAACAAGAGAATGCATGGCTACATGAACGATATGAAACGAATCATCTACGGATTCTCCTCAAAATGAAACATTACAAATAGAAAAGTGAGACTTGAAGCATGGAGCCAAAAGAAGTATTGTTAGAAACACATCAATATGGTCATGCTCATACAGAGGCTTGTTTGACCAGAAGAGAAACAATTCACTATGGTCGAAACACCCTTCAATTCCTTAAGCGCATTTCCAAAAGATTAAGGCAATATCAACAACTAAGTTATTAACATATCCTTGTGCTAAACATCCAAATACCATTAATACATCCAAAGAGCTTAAATGTATAAATGATGCATGAACATAAACGCATATTAATCAGTCAGAAATGATAGCAAGGAAATGAAGACATAATATTCATAATGTTAGCACACACAAGTTTCCATCACATCCAATTGTGGAGTAAAAAAACATTGATTTGTATTAATTCCTGGAATCATGCATTCAATGTTGTAAAATTATCTCTCTCGTCTTGTGGAGTCCAAAAAATGTGCTTACATTATCTCCCGAGGGAGTACATGTAGAATCAAAAGCGACCCTTGCGCTTCCCCACCCTTTGAACTTCCCGACTGTTGGCATGGTATGCGACCTGAGAGGATTTGCGAATTGCGACCTGCCTGAGGTTGTGACTTGCGACTAGGTACCATTTTTGACCTACGACCTGCCTATGCCTACTACCTATAAAATTAGTCTTTTGATGGTAGCAACTATGTGATGGAGAGGTTTGGGGTCTCTACCAGTTGTTTTTCTCTGAGATAGATCTGCTAGGTTATGTAGTCGGCGGCTACTAGACTGATTTGAGGCATGTCCTCTCCCAGCCTATGAAAGCATTCTAGAGCATCCTGAACTAAAGTGTGTCTCTTCGCATTGATCTCGTTGAACATAGAGGCTAGCGTAGTGTAGATATGGACTGGTGCAACGATATACTGGTCGATGTTCTCCTTATAGGCCGAGTGGTCCTGTGAAATGGCTCCCTCTTTGATGGGTTCTAATAATGCATGGATGTCTTGCATCACCTCTTCCCTCGTCTTATGCTTAGATAGTGTCCCTAAGGAAGGGATGCAATTCACTTTTTCCATTGAATCTATGCCACTGATAAGGTAATCATAGGTAGACATCGCTCTCTCTACATCCTTTATGAGCTTGTCCCTGGACTGCAACTTCATCAGTATCTGTACCTTATCGTTATGAGTGCAGATCCAATCCTTCTTTGGCATGGCGTTAGGAGCCTGTGGGTACAATTCGGACCATTCAAGTATGATTTTTAGTGCTGTGGAGGCTTCCTTTAGTTGCGCAACCCTTTTCCTAGTTTCCGCCTAGGCTCCTAGAAAAGGAGTGACTGTCTATTTTATAGTTAACATATCCTCATATACCTGCTTCATGGTGCTCCATAAGGTATCCAACTCCCCCTTAATGGTGGTCTGTAGTCTGCTGGCCTAAGTGAGTATGAGTTGGAGCCTTTAATTTTCAGTTTCTAGGGCTTTCTTTTCCGTCTCTGCTTGAACTGCCATTTGCTTGAATGCCTGGAGTCTGTTCTGCAGAAATAATATTTCATTGCTCATCCTACATAAATTATCTTATGTGGCAGTTGTAATGGAAGTTCCAGATGATGCTATCATTATCGGGTTAGTCCGGGTGTCCAAGACTATGTATTTCTATGTGGTCACTGCGAGAGACTCGGCTGGATTTTGTGCAAGGCATTTTCTCCTTTCCTGCCTGATTTTATGAGTGTAATAATCGTAATATAGCCTTGTTAGATCCAGTACATCATCCTCATGTTCCTCCAAGATGTTGAGTCCTAAGAGTGGGAGGTGTGCTCCAATCATGGGAGTCGTTGGGGGCACGTCAATTTGTGGCAGGTATGTTTTCTTCCCTATTTTCGAGGGTTGTGCTTCCCTCTGTCCTTTAAGAAATATCTCCTGTAGCATATGAGCTTCCACTTCTTTCTTCTTCTTCTCTGCTTCTTCCTTGTCCTAGTCTTCTTTCATCCTGTGCTCGTCCTCCCTTTTCTGTCGTTCCTCTTCTTCCTTCTTCTTCCGAGCCTCTTCTGCTTGCTTCCTTTTCTGTTCTTCTTTCTTTCATTTCTTCTGTTGTTCTTCGGCCTGATTCTTTTGTCTCTCTTCTTCCTGTTTCTGAGCCAAGACATCTTAGGCTTTCTTGAGTTCTTCCTCTCTTCGTTTCTGCTCAACCTCTACTTGTGCCTCAACTCCTTTGTCCTCTCATTCCTGTTGATCCTTGGTTGGATCACTGCTTATAGTATTCTTGGGCTTTTTGGATTGAGAAGTTGATGCTCCTCCCAAGGGCTCCTTTCATTTCAAAGCGTCTGCTCTTTCTTGCAGAAGTTGATTGTCCTAGGACTGATCCTCTTAATATCCATCCAAGTTGGCTTGTCCTTCGGGGGCTGCTGATCTATTCGAATTATACAAGTTTTTCACTTTCTCTTCTACGAGGCATTCTATGTGCTGGTAAGTCTAGTTAAATCTGGCTCGCTTGAAGTGTGTGGGGATGATCCTGTCATGGTCATAAGATCTATGAGTTAATTCCACAAAATGGAAGACCTTGAAGTATTCTACTTCTGCCTCCAACTCTTTGAAGTCATTTATTGTATAGGCACCAATAGTAAGTGGGAGGGTAGGCAATGGTTTCTTGTTGCCCTTGCTTAGTGTCTTAGAGAACCCACTTGTCATTTGGTAACACACCTCTTGTAATAGTAGTTTTTTAGTGACTAACTCGGGCAATGTGTGAGGGGCCTTGAATGATCCGAAGACTATGATGAAGGTACCTTCTACAATGGGGAACCAATGGGCTACCTTAACCACCAACTCCATGGCCCTTTTGGACATGTAGGGAGGATCCTCATTAAAGAGGTATCAGTAGAGCATGGAAATGAAATTTTTTGATATGGGTTCAATGTCCTAATTGTACCTAGTAGCCCAAAACATGTTTATATCTTTGTGGATAGGCCCACCATGTTTTGCATCCCATTTTTGTGTCCAACCATAAAAATTGCACCGTGTGCACACTGAATCTAAGAGGTATGAATCCATGTAAAATGTTTACGCACATCCCTCTTTTGGTACCTGGGCTGCTGATATGTTCACCCTTAGAGATGACATTAAAAGATGTGCCCAGTTGAAGCGAGTGCCATATGAGGTGATCACATACACGAGCGGAACCCATGCTCCACTGAAATTAGTGGCATCCTTCCTTCCATACATCCTACACAACACAGCTATGACAAGCCTGTATATTTTTCTTACACCCTCGGTCTTGTACTCCTGATCCTTTTTTCCTTTGAAGTTTTCAGGGTCATCCCACCAACCCTTCAAGGTATTTGGTGTTGGCACGTCATGCATGGGGATCCACTAAGCATTCAAAGACTCTTCCCTAGCTGGGAGTCAGTAGTACACATCCGCGTCCTTCCCAATTAGGTTGGAAAATGGTTTTCCTACGTGATCACAGATGACCCAAAACTTTGAGTTCACCTTCTAGAGGATCCACTCGACTATTTATGCGCACAGGAATATTGGCAGGTGGGTGCCCACACAGTGAAGCTTAGACCTCTTAACCTGAATGTATACCTATCGGTCAGCGAGGTCCTCCAGGAATTCTTGCTATGTGAATTCTTGGTAGAATTGATACCATGACATCTTGTCACCTTTCCTAAAGACATAGGCAGTATCTCCATAGATGGGAAGCGGTGGAGGAGGCATGTCTCCTTCTGATAGCTCTATTTCTGGGCTTTTTTTTCTCCTTCAAATTGTTGGAGGCCCCTTGTCGCTTGAGGCCGATGAGATAGAGACACACTCAAGCTAAGCTTCGATATCCCCTGGAATATTCAGAAAAAAATCCCACGATAGGAAGGACGACATGAAATCAAAAGGAACTGACTACACTAAGGCTTTGGCTGCTCAGGCTAGGTTTCTACGACTGGTGTTGGTCGCAAAACTATAGATTGGAAGGTTGTGACGTTGTGACTTAGATGCAAGGTCGCAAGGTCGCAAGGTCGCAAAGTCATGCATGTATGAATAATCTCGGCTTTGTGACCCTGTGACTTAGCGTCTTAGCGACCAAGATGCAAGGTCGCAAGGTTGAAAAGTTGCAATTGCATGGATAGTTATAAATTTACAATTTTGCGACTCAGCGACTCAGCAACCAGGTAGTGAGGTCGCATTAGGGTTTTTCTGAAGAAAAATAGGTGGTTGCGACCCACGGGAAAAGATGGAAAAATGGGAGAAAAAATCTAAGGGAAGAGAATGAAATAGGGTTGAAAGGCTCACAGAAAGGGTAGAGAGGGGTGCCCACAGTGGCAGGAGGATATAGGAGGGATTAAAGTGGTTTCAGGCTTGATGGATCAAAGAGGAAAAGGGAAACCCTAGCTATAGTGACAGTGAGGACTAAGGATTGCAACTAGGGGATATTTATGGTAATTAATAACATAGGTTTGGGGCAAGTAGGGCTACACCCAATAAAAATAAATTTCATGAGGTTTTGGCGACTTATCTGGGAAAAATCACACTCTGATTGGCTCATCAGATGTCTTGTTTTGTTCGTTGCAAAGGTCGAATGCAACCTACGCAGCCATTTTATTTATAAAGAGGTTGCATGTGTGGTCATTGATGGAGGTCACAAGGTCACGAACCCGACTCAGTTTGGTAGATATGCGACCTTGCAACCCAGGAGGTCGCAGGGTCGCAAGGTCGTGTAGTCGCAAAGGTTAGATTCTGACACAGTTTGAGACCTGGCGACCTAGCAACCTAGGTTAGGTCACAAGGTCACTAGGTCGCAACTTGCTGAAGTTTGGGAGAAGAGTGGATTTGTGACTTTGCGACTTTACTTAGAAAAAAAATGATGTCATATTTTGGCTTCAGGATTACCTACCCAAGGTGAGCTATTTGAGGTCCATGGCGGAGGTTGGAGCAAGATCGCCCTTATCAATAGTAAAAGGGGCTTTGAAATTTCAAACTGGTGCCAAATTTTGGAGGGTGTTGTAGCAGATACAACAGGAGCCTATGTTCAATGATCCAGAATTCTCCAACACCTATGTTGAGAAATTTCCCATTGGGATTAAAATGAAATCTTTCTTTTATAACTTTCCATATTGGGAGCATCTTAAGATTACCCACTTATTATATCCCATGCATATATTTAAAAAAATTTCATCTTCTTTGTGGAGGCACATATCATCGAAACAAAGTGATACATTGGCTGCTAGGAAAGATCTTATTACTTCAAAAACTAAAAAGAAACATTTTCCAAATGATTAGAAAGTACAAGATCAGAGGCAAGCACTGGTCCCTCTAATTCATGGTATTTCAAAGAAGGTGATGTCCCATGGATTTTAAAAAAATATGATCTTTCTTTGGTAAAGGAAGTTATAATGCGTGTGAGGGTGCCATCTTCATATAGGTCTTCACTATGGCGCTACTTCACTGCAGATGACCATTTGTCGGGGTTGAAATTGCATGACCATTTGAATCTTCTAAGAGTACATATAATGTCAAAAGCCTGATTTTATTATTTGTTATATTAATAAATTTTATCCCATGTAGGGATCATAAAACATAACTAATTTTGTATATTATTGCACATGTTTATAACTTTGCAGTTTCATTACCCTTTGTTCATGTGTGGGTGTGTGAAACATGAATTCCCCCAAGACCTACAATGTGCCATATCTAAATTATCTGCATTTGTATGTTGGATCATGTCAAAGGAGATTCATGTGGCTAGTATTCCACGGTGGCATCAAGAGATAATTGAGATTATTTATATGTTTGAGAAGGAACTGCCAACAAGTTTCATGGACCTGCAGGTTCATCTTCTAATCCACCTAGTAGATGAGGTTGAATTATTTGGGGTGGTTTCTTGTCATTGGATGTTCTTTTAGAGAGGTACATGAAGAAATTGAAAGGTTTTGTTTGACAAAGGGAAAAACCCGAGGGGTCTATGGCAGATGGGTACATAATGTATAAGTCTTTCTATTATGCCAGTGAGTACATCAAGAAAATCGACAACAGACCAGGTGTAGTGATTTTGGACGATGAAAGGGATGAAGACAAAAGAGAAGGGGGGCTGCTCCAAACAAATGGAAAAAAGCACTTGAGAAAGAGTAAGCGACTTATAATTTTTCAAATCTGCAGAATGTAAATATTCATGTTGAAATTCGATATAATGTATATTTTAATATCTATGTACTATATAATGTCGGTTTGATTTCATTTGTGAATGCAGAAACTGAATCAACCAATAAATTCGTTCTTTACAATTCTGAAGCGACACGGCCATGGGTCGTATTGTACAAACAAAATAGGATGACATGGGGTAGTGACAGGAAAGAATTGAGATGGTTGAATGGTATAAGTGTGCCTTATCTCGATCATTTAAAACAAAATATGCCAAAAATATGCCCCAACAGTTGGGTTGCTGACCAAGTCAGAGAGAAATATAGGGCAACCGGTCATTACCCACGTGCTGAAGAGGATGTGCTAAATGTAGGGATTGGGTTGCACCAACTCGGTAATAATATATTTAATTTATATGTACATTTGAAACTTAATAATGCACCTTTCAAATGTAATTGCATCTATATTTCATATTTTAACTGTTAGGCTATTATAAGACATGAGACACTATGATTTTTTAAATTTTTTATAGGTTCATTTTTCCCCATCTATGTGGGCATATGGACACCATTTTCACACAAAAAGTTTTGATGATAGACACATGATACAAGACTGTGGAGTGGAAGTCCAGTTCGATCAATCTAGTCGATCTAGCCACCATGATCAAAACCTAGTATGAGGGGCGTTAAGTTACGTTGCAAAGATACAAGAGATCATTGAAGTGGATTTTTCTTATTTCCAATGTGTGGTGCAAGTAGTGGGACACCTTTGATCAGAATAATGTAAAGGAAGATCACAATAGTAGGCTGATATGTATCAACTTTATAAAGATGTGGGATGAAGTTAAGGAGCCCTATGTTTTCCCCAAGCACTGCAACCAGGAGTTTTTTTACCCAGTTGTGTTGGATAGGGATTGGTGGTTCATATTGAGACATGAGCCTAGATCAAAACATATTTTTGAGAAAAATAGTGTTATCATGCCAAGCGAGCTGGAAGATAATGGGGGTGATCATGAGAACTGAGAGTGATATGGTACATGTGTTATTTCATGTCAATATTTATACTTTTTAATATGGGTTTTTATAAAGAAGAGGACTTAATTACCTTATAACTTATAAGACTCTTTTTTTTGAAACATTATAATATATATTTTGAACTAATTGGTAATTTGCATTGTGTTAATGTTAAAATCAATATTTCACTTGATAATTTGAAATTATGTTGATCTCAAAAACAATGCTTACTGTATAAAGTTCTTTTTCTTTGTATGTAAGATCATAATAAAATAATGATAATTCTAAAGTACATGAATTTATTTGCATTATTTTCTAAAAATTATTTTTACAAAAAATTATATTATTCTAGATTTATTATTTTACAATTATTTACAAATTTACAAATTTACAATTTTAAAATTTTTTAAAAAATAATTTCACATTAATACAATTAAAATTTTCCAAATATCTTACATACATTTACAATTATAATGAGAATTAGAATTACGATTAGAATTACAATTACAATTTTAGAATTTTACATACAATTACAATTACAATTTTAGAATTTTACATAAAATTTACAATTATAATTACGATTTTACAATTTTACATATATATCATTACAATTACAATTTTATAATTTTACATACAATTACAATTACAATTACAATCATTTCACATTAATGCAATTAATTTTTTTTAAATATTTTACATACAATTACAATTTTACAATTTCAGATACAATTACAATTACAATTTTACAATTTCACATACAATTACAATTATAATATTTAAAATTATAATTTTAGAATTTTACATACAATTACAATTACAATTACAATTTTACAATTACCATCATTTCACTTTAATACAATTAAAATTTCACAGATATTTTACATACAATTACAATTTTACAATTTCAGATACAATTACAATTACAATTACAGTTTTAGAATTTTACATACAATTTTACAATTTTACATATATACAATTATAATTAAAATTACAATTACAATCATTTCACAATTACAATTATATTATGGTATTTTTCTATTATTTTGACATAGTTTACATTAAATATAATAGAGATTTGTGAAAATCACAAATTTGAATAATGATATATACTTAAATCAAGTGCGTTGAATTTTAAAATAGGCTAGTTTACAGTGGTGAATCCAAAGTCGAATGAAAAAAAACTAGTAAAATACAGAATTAAAATTAGTCTAACAAAACCTTCGAGCTGACAAATTTTCCAGCCTTCCATATCAGCAACCTTCGAGCCAACAATTGGTAGACGAAAAGTTATCATAATGTTAATGTTGTGTGATCTCTCACCCATTTCTTACAAAGGTGATATTCATGGGGCCTTTTCTCTGTCGCCAAACAGAGAAAAGGGCCGTTCCGACCGACCGACAAACTTCCACATACCTTTCATAAATAAAAAAGGTATCCTCGGATTTGTATGTTCGACAATTTCTCTGCAATCGGTATGGATTTAACTGTACAAGTATAAATGCTGTCGCATACTGTATATAAATGTTATTGAATCACCGTGTAATAGCCGGTACTCATATTGCCCCGCTTTGTCACGCAAATTCAACACCCTTAAAGTTAATTTTCCCCATTTTGAATTGTGATATTTTGAATTGTTAATGAAAAGAAAAATGATCGATGTTCAAATTTGAGAAGAAAATTTGAAAATGGAAATTATTTTTGGAAATTAAATTTTTTTACAGACATATAGGCTGGAAGCTAAGCTTACTTTCCAGTCCATCTATCTATAAATGCATCAAGGTAGGAAATGCTTACCACAAAATAATATACCTACTTTAATCTTCGCCCATTTATGAGTTGATGGACCGGAAAATAAGCTACGCCCAAGCTGGACCGAGACTCCCAGAATACTAGTAATAAATTATCGGACACACCATAACCTGCTAAGCAAAGGAGTCTCTCACCCATCGGTAGTTGAAAGGTGATTTTCAAGGCGATCTTTTAAGGTAAGGATTTAGCTGTACGAGTATAAATGTTACTGAATCAACGTGTAATAAGCGGTACTCATATTGCCCCGATTTGTCACGCAAATTCAACTCAGTTTAGATTAATTTCCCTATTTTATAAATCGTTCGTGGTCAAAGTTCTTTTTTAATGAAAAAGAAGTTGAAAAACTCTTTAATTTAAAGGTGACTTTTTAAATTTAAAGAGGTACAGTTTTGACCGTTCAAATTAAAAATAACAGTGCCTTTAATTAATGAAAAGGGAATTGGAAAGATAGTTAACTTTTACAAACTTTTAATTAATAAAGAAAAAAATAAGGCATAACACATATGGAACAGTTGGACACCAACTAAATTTATAATTAATGATTAATTTAAATTTAGAAAATACTTTTGATATTGTTTAAAAAAATAAATTAATATCATAATTATTTTGTAATATTAACTATTTAAAAATATAAATCAATAATTATAAAAAACATTTGTGACATGTGCTGATAAATTAATAATAATTTTATGGTTTTGTTAATATTTTCTTTTTAATATGAATGTTTCTCATATTTAAAACAAAATAATATAGAGTTATATTTTTTTAATTAAAATTTTATGTTGAAGAAATTTTTTTATTAACAAATTTAATTTGACTTATTATAATTGATTATATTTTAAAATGGTATGTGTATTTATTGGTATTCAATATTCAAGTATTTTTTTATTCGGAAAAAATGCTATTTTATTTGCATTTTATTATTTAATTTTTCATTATTTTAAAGAGAAATTTATTTATAAATATTTAATTTGGAATTAATGTTTGTTTCTTAAAAGTATAAATTTGCAATTTTCTTATTTACTATATCAAAATTTCCATTTTATAAAAAAAATTGTGTGCATATGAACATTTAATCTAACATTTTATGTTTGGTCATTTTTCCCTCAATTTAAATTTCATTTCATTTATATATATTTAATTAATTTTAACATTATTCTAGAAAGTCCATAAAAAAATTATAGAAAGTTAATGGTATTTTATCTTTACCATAAATATCACTTGATTTGCATCTATTTGATAAAAAAAATGGTGGATTTATATGCCTTTAATATGATATTATATATGCCTTTAATATGATATTATATGTGACTTGTTTTCCATTTCATTATCAAATTATTTTAATTTACTTCTATCTAATTATAACGCACATTTATAAATATTTAATTTAATACTTCATAAATTTTTATTGTAAAAGACTTATAAAATATTAATGTTAACATTTAATTAATATATAAATATATTTTATGGTTAATTTCTTTAGTTTTTTTAAATAACATGTAACGTGGCATATATAAATAATAATTAAATATAAAATAGTATTAGATTTTTTAAAATTGATTATTAATACGTTTAAACATAAAACCAAGTTTAATAAATAAACCAAGTTAATATGTAAAAATATCTCTATATTTATTGTTTAATTATTTATGAATTAATGAGTCCAATATACATAGATAACTTTATTATTATAAATTAAACTAATGTATATATAGTTAATTTAGGCATTGAATAATAAATATACTTGTATGGTCTTCCCTTTCCATAGAATATGTATTAACTAATACTTTTTTATTTTATATTATTTTATTTATATATTTATTTTTGTAAGTTTCTAGATAGGTTAGTTAGAAGAGTTAGGCTGATTAATATAATAATAGATATTAAAACATTTATAAATATGTGTTTTTTATTATTTTGAGTTTTAAATTATTTTTTTACATTTGGTGAAATAAGTTTTGGTTAGTGATTTTTCATTGTTTAAAATAAATTCTTAAATGCATAAATTGAATCTATTTTTGAATTTTTTTAGATATTATAATTGTTCAAAGTTTATATAAAACTTGTGATTCTAACAAATCTCTATCAAATTTAAAATGTATTTGATTTAAAATATATAAAAAAATTCCAAAACTTAAATTACAACTTTATGAATATGGTTGAAATAATAATTTTTAATACTTCAAATTTATTGCTAACCTAATAAGTAGTTAAATAAATTAATTATTCTAGTTTTTCATTTTATAATTTTTAGAAATAAATAATGATTAATTAATTACAAAACATTAAGTAATTTGGATGTAAAAATTATGAAGCATTAAATATATTTTATAAACCGATATTTAAATAATATTAATTAAATGCCACATGCTCTATCATATAAACAATTAATGCTATTTAACCCACTCCTTATTACTAATTTTCTTTTAGATTTAAATTATGATATCTACTCTTTTTTCTTTTCTTTAGTGATTGAAGAGACTATAAATTTAATAGATTAAAATTTAATACAATCAAATTATTGCTTGAATTTCACATAGCATATGTCACAGTGCATTAAATGACGGATACCCTAGGAAATAAGGCTTATCCCAACTTCCTTATTACGAGCTTTCAATGAGAACCCTTAATCGAGTGGTGACTTTAATAGCGAAATTTATTTCAATATGAGAGTCGCTAGGGATGTTTCCGGGCCCTCTCATAGATCCATTTCAACTATTTAAGCTCTCTACACCAATGCATTTCCATCAATTTTCTTACTCGATTTAGATCATAGCAGAGCTGTTATAGATCATTAGAAAGAATGGCTCCTCACGTTGCCAGTGACAATAAGAAATCCGGGGCAGAAGTCTACCACGGAAGCGAAATTTGCAGGAAGAAAACCATGGAATTGCTTGAACAGGCAGGCCTTCCCAATGGCCTCATACTCCTTGATGGTATTGAAGAATGTGGGTACGTGAGGGAGACCGGGTTTGTGTGGATGAAGCGGAACAAGAAGGTTGAGCACGAGTTCAAGGCAATTGGGAGATTGGTACAATATGATGCAGAGATCAGTGGGTATGTTGAGCAACACAAGATGAAGAAGGTGAGTGGAGTGAAGAGCAAGGAGCTTCTTGTGTGGATCACCATCTCTGAGATTTCCATTAAGGATCCGTCCAATGGCAAGATTTGCTTCAAGAGCGCTATCGCTGGGATTGAGAAATCCTTCCCCGTTAGTGCCTTTGAAATTGAAGAGAATGATAAAAAGTAAAACATAGGTTCTTTTAATAAATAAACACTGTTTTAAATACTTTTGTAGAATAGGGTGTAGACTGGACTAGTACGTTTAATTTAAGAGATTTGAATAGCCGGTAAATGTTTAATAATTTTGATATCAACTCATGATAAATTGTTGCCAGTGATATTATATTTGTTTTCTATTTCACATCTAAAATTTGATTTAAATCTCTAAACCATATATTTGTTGATATGTAGAATAGCAGTGTCAGTAATGTAAATCGTAAATTAATGTGTATATGGATATTATAGATCCGTGTGTTGTCTGTGTAAGCAATGTAAACATTGCATTCGTGATGATGAAAAGGTTAAATTCTCTTTTTTTTCAGTTTCTCATAATTGTTGATTTCTCCAATGTCAATTTCGCACATCTGCTGTTGACATACATTGTTACTGAATATCTGTTGCCAAGATTGGCGATAGACATGTTGTTATAATTTTTCACATATGTTGTTGACATAGATGATAGATACGTTACTACTGAGTATATGTTGCTAAGATTGACGATAGACATTTTGTTCTTTTGGTAGGGATGTTGTAGCTATGCATTGCCGTTTATTTTGGTAGGGATTTTCTGGTTATGTATTGTGGTTTTGTTTTTTCCAATTCTAATTTTTCATATTTATTATTGAGATAAATGATAGATATGTTGTTATTGTATATCAATTACTAAGATAGATGATAGATGTATTGTTATTTTGGTGAGATAGTCGACAAGAGTATTCTTATTTTAATGGCGATTTTGTTGTTGTGTAGTGTGGTTTTGTTTATATGTTAATTGAATTTGTTATGGTTACACTTTTATAATATTCATTGAATTTTATTGTTTTTTTTAAGTTATTTTTTATTTAGGTTTTACAATTCAAGTAATTAATAGGGATTTTTTATACATTTAAATTAGATGGATTTTTTTAAGTTAACTATAAGGTATGGTTTATCATTTCTTATTAAAACAATTGTTAGATAAATTTGATTAAGTGGTAGATTTAAATGAGTTTAGTTTATAATTATGGTTTTTAGTCACAAGTTTTTGGTGACACGTGGTGTATTTCCCATATTATTTAATGTAATGAAGCTTATAAATAGGCTTAAAATAATTTATTATTGTAAACTATTAGAAGTGAGTAGGTTTCATTCTAGCTTGGCCAATAACTTAGACAAATTTAAGGTAATAAAAATTTTATGACCCATTTTTTCTCCTACAATTTTTTCCAAGAAATTTGTATAGTGTTGTTGCTATGTTCTAATTAATTATATTTTATCTCTCTCACATGCTTATTCTAATATGTAGTATAGAGCCCATCATTGCTAGCCGGTGCATGAGACTATCATGAAGGGAATTAATGGGTTGTGAATGGATCAATTGGTTTTTCCCCAGAAATTTGTGTGGTGTTGTTTATAGTTAATTATATTTACTTTCTCTCATGTTTATTCCTAAGAGTGGTATTAGAGCCAATATTGTGAGATATTGGATAGGACAATCACAAAAATGTTAGGTGGAATGAAATGAGTTTTGATGGATCCATTAGATTTATTTAAGAAATATGTTTACAGTTGTTTCTACCTTATAATGAATTATGTTTATCTTTCCCACATGTTCATTCCTAATATGATGTTATATGATACTATAGTCGACTGCATTAAATCTAGTGGATGGATCCTTTGATTTATTCCATGAAGTTTGTGCATTATTGTCTCTATGTCATAATTATTTACGTGTATATTTATTGTATGTTTACTTGTAACATGTGGTAGGAGAACCATCATTGTGATTTGTTGCATGAAACTATCATGAAGATGGTCAGATGAAATGAATCCACCTTGGATAGATCCATGGGATTTTTCCAAGAAATTTGTAGTGTTGTTGCTACGTTATAATTAATTATATTTCTCTTTCTTGTGTGTTTATTCCTAACATGTGGTATCATATCCCTCTCATGAGCTAGTGCATGAAAATTTCATGAAAATGGTTAAGTTGAATGAATCGAGTGAGGATGGACCCATTCATGTGATGCATTTCTTTGACAAGTAACAAATGTCACAAATATGGTCAAGTTGAAAGAATCTAGTGGGGATGGATCCATGGATCTATTGATGTGATGGATTGCCTTGAGAAGTAACATATTCTAAAACTTGTTACCAGATTCATGGAGACAATGTAGTTGCATGGACATGGAATCATGAATATGGATTGAGGTCAAAGTAGTGGAAACTTGAAAGGATAGTGGGATTTGTAAGTGCATATATCATAAAAGGAAAACAAAAAATTGTAGATGATATTTTTTTAAGCTATATATAAATGGGCATATGATTGTAAGACCTGGTAAGGCATACATACCCCTAGTAAAATCAAGAGTGATAGGTGGATGGAACTATGTTTTCCTAGATCGACTTCAAAAAAAATTCTATGTTTAAAAGGAGATTATTAGATGAACTTGACTCAATCAAATAAATTTAGAATACACCTCATTAGTGAATAAGTGTTAGAATCACTTCATTATTATTATAATATAATAAATTATATGTATTTCTCTCCCATACTTATGTAATAATATTTAAATAAATATTATAATTAGTTTAAAAAATATTTTATTATTATTATTTGTTAAGCAAATTTTCACTGCATTTAAATTAAGGAGTGACATTATTTTTTTTAATTAAATGTACAATTTATCAATAAATATTTTTTTAAAATTCAAAATATAAATAAATATTCTTAAAAAAACATTTTTTTTTTAATTTTTTTTTAAAAATTTAAATGGAGTCACTTGAAGGTCTTTCCTTATAAAGAAACGATGACGAAAATAACTGTAATTTCAATATGTTTATAATCTTCCTCCATTTGAATATTGATTGAAATAGTAACCTAATAGTACCCCAGCCTAGATGATCATTATTGTTAGAAATTATGCACAGCAGAAACAATAAAGAATTTATCCAGAGAAATAAACATAAAAGGTCAGCAACAAATCATTAACATAAACACACATATTTAACCGGGAAAAACCCCAAACTCCGGGGAAAACCCATCCTAATGAAATTTCATTAGCATTGGCCAAAACCCTGGCCAATCCGGCCAAGTGAGCCTTCACCGCTCACCTCCAGGCCTTTTCTTACAATGAAGTCTTCCCAGCCTTTTATAGGCTTCATTACATGCAATACCATAGGCTGAAAACTATGGGTGCACAAAACCATGTGCCCCAAAACCACCACTGTTTACCCTAGTCTACATTGACTCTACCCCGAGTCATGTTTACCTAACAATTTCCCCCTTAAACTTGACTTGGGGCTTCTTGACTAAATCCAGCCAAACCTGCTAAGTGAGACAACCCCGCTCACTCTAGCTCTTCCCCCCTCAAATTTTTACCCAGGGTAATTGTTAACTTGACATCCCCCCTATCACCTAGGTCTAACCCAGACTTTACCAATGATTTACCCAGGGGTACGCATGCCATACCAAGTCTTACAGCAGTATGCCCATTTACATGTAAAAATTAACTCCATTATAATAAAAAAAAATTGTTTCATTGTTGTTGTTCTTTGTATGACCATTCTCTATATTCATACATGATGTTCTTCAAAGAATTTGATTGACACATTCTGTCAAACACTTTGCATGTAACTGATCCCATAGATTCTTACTCTATGGATTCACAGTCCAAGACCAACAATATAATTCCATAGGCTACATTTCCTCCTACGCAAATAGCACCATGAGACCAGCATAATCACAACAGCGCCAACATAATTACAAGAGCAATGATCTTTACCGCCTCTTTTCTTCCAGTTGCAAATCTCATCAAACCACTTGCCCACCGCAATCAGCCTCGCCTTGCTGCGGCGCATGCTCCACATATGAGAATCCACATCTATCATATACTCCACCACTACGTTGATGCCCAATCTTAGACCCCAAATGCTACCATGCCTCCACACTGCACATAATGTTGTCTCTCCAATCATTGCAGACGAATCGGCTGCCCTGGTGGTAAGGCAGAGCCCTCGCTGGAGTCATACCTGCCACGCAACAGCTGTCTGATCTAGGCAGTAGCAAGTTTCTTATCTAAGAAATAATAGTGCAGAAATGAATCTCCTCCAAACCTCTCTTGATCTACAACATACAAATCAATCCGTAGTCCACGCTTTTGCTTGTAGTAGATTCACGCACATAGTTTCTGAATGCAGCGTTCTCACGGGCTTTCTAGATCTGATCTGATCCTATCCGATTTGAACCCACACATTGAGATCTGATCTACACATCCTCGCAGCAAATTCTGATCTGGAGCTTCGGCCGTGAGGGAACCAACACCGCCTTCATAGCCTGACCTCGCAGCAGCTGCCACTGATCAGCCCTCGCGGCAGCTGCAATCGATCGGCCACCCATATGGTTGACGACCTTCTCTCCAACGGGCCGCTCCACCGATTCAACACTGATGCAGTAAGCAAATAGCCTCTCAGATCCGATTCGCATGCTGGAGTGCTTCTCCCTCACGATCCGCGATCCATGTTTCTGCTCCGCCGGAGAGGGAAATCGTGATGCCCTTTGATTATAGCAGGTCAAATCCAATCTGCCTCCACACTCAGATCGTGTAGAAGATAGACGCTGAATCATACAACAATTCTGTTAAAGAAACAGGCTCATCATACTGCACCAAGATCATAGAAACGAATGAAGGATTCATTACTGCCTCCTGACGGTCAATCGACTTAACGCCATGCATGCACTTTAAACTTCACACATAGATCTCTACAGACAACTTCTTCGACCTGAATCTCTGATACCAATTGTTAGAAATTATGCACAGCAGAAACAATAAAGAATTTATCCAGAGAAATAAACATAAAAGGTCAGCAACAAATCATTAACATAAACACACATATTTAATCGGGAAAAACCCCAAAATCCGGGGAAAACCCATCCTAATGAAATTTCATTAGCATTGGCCAAAACCCTGGCCAATCCGGCCAAGTGAGCCTTCACCGCTCACCTCCAGGCCTTTTCTTACAATGAAGTCTTCCCAGCGTTTTATAGGCTTCATTACATGCAATACCATAGGCTGAAAACTATAGGTGCACAAAACCATGTGCCCCAAAACCACCACTATTTACCCTAGTCTACATTGACTCTACCCCGAGTCATGTTTACCTAACAATTATCACTAGATTAATTGTGTACACTTAATTTTGCTATTATAATTATTTTGTATAATTTTAAATTTAAAAAATGATATCAATATTTATTTTTTATTTTTATTCTTAATTACAAATATAATTATTTATAAAAATATATTAATTTGAAAATTCTCGGTGGTGGTTTCGTTTAATTGTTTGTTGTATTAGATGATTAATTTGTATTTGTCCCATTTACTGCACTCTGCATTGTTTTAATGGATTTCTGGCCGTGGAAGAAAAATAGATCAATTTTTCTAAATCGAGACTAATTAAATCCATTAATACACATTTAATCACCACGAAAGTCATCTACACTACTATACACCATAAAAAGATATTTACTTTGCAAAACTATTACCCTTATCTATTTATGCAATATATTTAATTTGCCATTAGCTATTACAAATACGACTCGCCATTTACCGTACTCTACAAATTGGACTTGTTTACCTATGCAACAAAATAGCTCGGAGTGCAGTTTTTTTGCTCGATTTCAAGCAACTAAAATTCAAGAAATCAGGTAGTTGGAGTGTTTGGAATCCAATTTTAATAATGGAAATAGATTCAGCACTACCAAAAACCTTTAGAGCACTCAAAATACTAAAGCTTAACAAGTATAAACATGATTCTGATAAATTCTTTGCCAAGTTCTAGGCCAAAACATTGCCTAAAAAGACTACGGCCTACAAATTACCATGTACTGCTACAATACAACCATACGGCAACCGAGATTTTGGGTTATGTTCCCCGCATATATATATTAATCCAACGTAACAAATCTAATGCGATGATTATATAATTGAAACAATTCATTGTAATTCTTTCATGTCAGTTTAATTAAACTTATGATACTCGTACTCAAGGCAATAAATGAGTACTTAAAGATTATCTGTCTGCACGATAATTCTGTTGGGATTTGGGTTTTAACTCCAGTTGTTAATCAATAAACTGTTAATCAATGTACTCTGTACTGTCAATCCACCGTAGTGGACAGATGATGGTCTTTCCGTCTTTGATCCATTCTCCGGTAATTCAACAGCGATTATGATTTTAGGGTTTTATAATATGACCTTATATCTCGTAACCGTTTTCCATACTGTTCCGCTCATTTACGCTCTTCGTTTCTCTGGAGAAGCTCTCAGCCTCCGCGACAATTCCTCCAAGATTTTTCTTCTGAAAGAAGCCGGGTAATGTGACTTTGATTCCTTAACATATTTATTTGGTAGTCTCTGCATTAAGTTTAATTTCCTCGCGCAAGAATTTCTTTGAAGTTGCTTCTCATTTCACCATCTCGAAACAGGATTATATAGATTTATTTTCTTGTTTTAAGTTGTTCACATTTTAATTAAATTCGACAGTCTCCTGTCCCGGTTGCAGAAATGACTTGGGCCTCGGCGCATGGAGTTTACACGCTTTAACTGAGCCATCTTTAGGAAATTTCGAGGTAGTTTATCCTAACCATACACTCCTTATTCTGGTTTGATTAACTTATTGATTGCCATATTATTATTACTGTTTCTATATATTTACCCTCAGCATTTTCGTTATTATGTGCAGGTTACCTCCTCAAGGTTTCTGCACCAATATCTTAAGGTAATCTGCCGCCATTTCTCTTGTTTTTCAAGGGTTGACATTTGTTAACTTATCCAGAGCCGAGAACTAGAAGTTTTGGTTAACCCTTTTTCTGTTCTCCTCCTATAGATAAGTTCTCTAAGAGTTTTGGAGCTTTAACATTTTTACAAAGACGAATAATTGTTGGTCAGTTGCTCATCTTCCACCGACCCGAACAGGTATTCTTTTGCAACGAGAAATCTTGGTATCGAATTCTGTCGAGCCGACATGAAATCTTATTTTCTTGATATGAGATTCTCGGCATCGGAATTCTTTAATTTAAACTAATCTTGTTCCCTTTCGATCAATACCCTAATGGGTATAACAGAATTATCATTATGTAATAACTGTGTTTATTTATCTTCTTGCCAGAAGTACCCATTTTATATTTAAGTATGCATGTAGTTCTGAATTTGTTTTGCGTTCGGTGATGGTCTGTTCGAGACTTTCTTTGGGATTTCTTCATTTATTCAAAGGAATTTTGTTGACCTTTCTTGGTTAACAGTTCAGTAATTTCTTTAAATTTAAACAATTATTTTTTTGAAATATATACAGTGCACCTTTTGCGGCTATTTGAAGTTATATTGTAAAGAATCTAAGTTTATGATTTTCATATTTTAGCATGGTTTGATGGTATAATACTATTTTGTACTTTCCTGAATATTTATAAATATATATATTTATTTACCAAGACTCTGGTTGCAATTTCTAAAGTATTACTCTATCAAATGAATGATATTCTGTAATTGTTTGATTGTATAGGGTATTTATCAGTTGACTACTCAGCTCTTCTCTGTTTCATTGTTTATTTTCTCTAAAATGTCAGAATTAGCTACTACCGTTCTCTCACATTTTCTTTAGAAATATTAAAAGTACGTTTTAAGTCTGTTTTCCTGCATACCGACAGCAAAATCTACAAGTTTAAATTCTGAATAATTATTTCACCATACAGTTCTGGTTCTTGAAATAAAGATTTTATATTTCTTTTCCCGATTATACTCATGGCTTAAATTGTTTAATTCTGCAGCAATTTACAAACTATTTTTTTTTCATTCTGACCGTGTTTCTCCTAAGTACAGGGTACGACCAACTCGGAGCCCTCTATTTGAGGATTCCAAGTTAACAGCTCTGTCTCAATAATTGAACCTGACACATAACAGTTCTAGGTACTCTAATTTTATCTTAGATAATTCACCTAATCTTGTATCATTAATTTTATCTTAGATAATTGACCTAATCTTGTATCATTTTTCATTCATAAGTACTAAAAAAATATATAAAAAAAATATTATTGCAACAACTTATCTGTTTTGCAAATTTTCCCGAGCCTTACGAGTTAGACAAAAAAAACTCTCGAGAGACCACAATCTGGTCCACTCTTCCAATCCAGATTTTATTTCAGAAAATCAAACTAAACCTCTATCCTCAGAGTTTGGGTAATTGTTTGAACTGAATCTGTCCAGTTACTCTCAGTTCTTGAATTACTTTTTACCATTTATTTCAGAAAATCAAACTAAACCTCTATCCTCAGAGTTTGGGTAACTGTTTGAACTGAATCTGTCCAATTACTCTCAGTTCTTGAATTACTTTTTACCATCAATCTTTCTATTCTTTTATAGAAATCACTTCCATAATTAATTTCATCAAAATATTTCTAATCATATTGTATTTTTAAAATAAAATAAAAATAACAATAATGTCCTAATTTTTTAAAGACATCTTATAATCATTAAAATAATTTAAAGATTTATATTTTTATCATAATAAAATAAAAATAACAATAATGTCTTAATTTTTTAAAGACATCTTATAATCATTAAAATAATTTAAAGATCTATATTTTTATCATTTGATTTTGATTAATTTATTTTATCAGTGTTTCTTTCTCTTCATAACAATAATGTCTTAATTTCTTAAAGATATCTTATAATCATTAAAATAATTTAAAGATTTATATTTTTATCATTTGATTTTGATTAATTTATTTTATCAGTGTTTCTTTCTCTTCATGTTGTCTGAGATGATATATACATGTTTGATAATTGGTTTGGCAAATCACAATTTATATGCATTTTGTCTCGACCACCCAAGCTTTTAACACAATTAAATTTTTATCTTAAAATTTTGAAAGTAGTGACCTTCAAAGCTTGAAAGAATTAACAATACACCAATGAATATCTATTCTACACGCAAATTAACTTATTTGGTTATTAAAAAGAATTTTATTTTCAAGTTAATTTATTTATAGTCTCATATGTACGAGTATTCAATGGCATCCCATGTTCTTCTCAATTTAAATACAAGTTATGATTTCCAATCTATATGTAGTTTCAGTACTTTAGTCTTATGTGTTATATGTTTATATTAGAAAGGATTTTCTAAATGTATTGGAAGAATAGATAAATGATATTATTTATTACAGATATCAATTTTTATTAAACAATGTAACTTTTATTGTGGGAAGTATCATTTTCTGATGCTTATTATAAATTACGATATATCAAAATTTATATAAATTAATGAAAATAATTTATTTTAATATGAAATAATAATTTAGTTTTATAAAAAAATATATATATTAACACGTGTAACCATGTTTAACCCTATTCAAAATTTTCATGATTATAATAACATACATCATTTTCTTTGTATTATTAAAATAAATATTATGATATACAATTATATGTTATTGAGAAACATGTTTTAGTTAATATAAAATAATTATTTACCTTGTATATTTTTTATTTTATAAACCATTTCAAAATATATGAATATTAAGATTTGGATTTAAAATTAAAGAAATATTTTTTATATTAAAATATTAAATAATGTCAACCTTATCCAAATTGAGATTGAATTATTGCATATGATATATTGAGTTTATAATGATTATATTTTTATAATGAATTTAAGAATTATTATTTATCGATAATATGATTGGGACATTGAAATATTTATGAAAACAATATGATGATGATGGTGAAACAACTTAGATTTATATGGTTACTCAACCTTAAAGAAGGTGAAAGATTAATTGGTTTCTTTAACATTTTATTTCTATGATAAAAGAGTAGTAAGAGAAGAATTCCAATATCATAGTGAGAAACATATTTTAAAAATTATAATGAATGTGATTATAAGATAGAAAATATAATACAAAGTGTTTTTCATCTTTCAACTCTTAGTATTGCAAAGGTGACAATGTCTTTCATCTCATGGTGTTTTCGGACCAATTTTGATCTATGCTCATGAGAATTAGTTCTTACCTTAGTAATGTTTATTTTCTTCTTAACATTAGTCAAGATAGAAACATATTTTTATATCACCTCCTTGTAATATCTTATTTTCCTTTTTCCCTCTAACTCTTTGTTTCCCAACAATTTCTCCTTCAATTTGAAATAATAATATTTTTAATATGATGCCTATTTTGCAAAGGGATCTCCTCCTTTATCCCCTAATGATTTAGCCAAGACTACTCATCCTGCTATCATTCTTGCTTGAGCCAAAGGTGGAGTTTTGGCTAGATTTAGAAGTATTTTTAGGGAACATATTGGCTTCCATATCGTATAAATTCTTCTTATACACAAGAAATTCTTGCTTCAATTTAGATGATAGAGTAGGGACTATTTCCTTTACTATTGAAATTGTAGGTTATAAACTACTTCTGGATCTATTCAATATTCCTCCATGACTCTCAGGAGATATTGCAAACCCAAACCTGACATTTTTATAAACTAATATGTGTGAAAAGATTCTCAAAGAGGAATGTTTTTTCTAATCTCATATCACAAAATTTGTTCACGTCGTAAGTTTTTCATCCTCCATTTATCCTTTTCTCAATGTTATAGTTTGAATTGAGCTTGTCATAGAAGACAATTCCAAAATATTTGTATGATGGAACTTCCAAAAACTAGTTGTTTTCATATATGAATGTATAATATGTTATATTTTTGGACTTACTTTTTCATGCCTTTAATTTTGTTAGTATTAATAGTCATACTGATATTGGAGTAAAAATATTAGAGGATTATTAGTTTCTTTCTAAGATCACAGGGTATCCTCACTAAAAGAACAAGATTGCCAACATAAAGGAGAAGAGTTATACTTATACTAGTGAGCGTGGGGCCAAAAAAACTTGTCTCTTCAAAAAAATATTCAAACTTATCTATGCATATGAAAAAAAATATAGGTAATAAGGGACACCCTTGCTTTACCATGGGGTGGGGGAATTTCAATTGGTGATCACCATTTTATGAAGTAATATGCTAACGATGACATTCAAAGTTCAAATCTCCCATGGTTCAAGAAAAAAAAAGGGACACCCTTGCTTGACTCTGATATTGCATTGAATTTACTCCAACCAACACTCGCCGATCCTAATATTCACAATAACATTCTCATACAACCTTGTCACAAAAACTTCAGAGGAACCATTATCTTTTCTATTATTTTCCATATCTTTGTCCTTGGAATGGTGTCAAAATATTTTCTAATGTCAATAAAACGATAAAAGAGATCAATTTTATTATTATGGCATCACTCTACAATGATTGTAACAGTAACAAGATGGTCCATAGTTGAATGATATCTCCTAAATTGAGCTTGGCTTTAGCTCTTTTTCCATGACTTTCAAACCATACACTAATATGCTTTTCCAATACAATTTTATACATTTTGGCTAAATTGTGTCTAATAATGATAGTCCTATAATTGGAAAAAATTCATTGATCCCTACTTTTAAATATAAACATAATGAAATTTTGTGTCGGATAAAATCTCACTATGAACACTATATTATATTAATCAAAATGGTTATATATATATATATAGTCTCAAGATAGGAAAACTATCTTGTATGCACAATAAGGTGGTTGAGAGAATATCCGAATCACACACCAAACTAGGAATATTTAGATTTAGCTACCTCCTATGATATAGGAATGATATCCTTACATAGAGAGTCAACACTAGAGACAAGTAGGAATTACATATTCGAACACACCCCTTTAATGACTACTTGTCTCGATAGCGATTCACAAAATCTAGTTGTGGTAAAGCATAGCAAAAGATGATTATGTGACTTAGATTCACTACAAACGGGAAAATTCCATGTGCAGAACCAACAAAATATGTGTCTACGACTCATATCCACCAGAAACAAATAAATCTCATGTGCAGAACAAAAAAAATATGTTTTTGCGACTCAGATCCACCGCAAACAGGAAAATCCCATGTGCAGAACCAACAAAAGATGTGTCTATGACTCAGATCCACTACAAATGGGAAAATCCCATGTACAAAACCAAAAAAATATGTATCTGTGACTCAGATCCACCACAAATGGGAAAATCCCATGTGAAGAACCAACAAAGTATATGTCGACGTCCATATAAAGGAGCAACCATCCACTGGAATGTATGGGTACCAATGACTGCAACTGCTAGTCTTGTAGGATGTCCTTCACATACATGGTTCTCTCAACCATTATCACTGCATACATGTACCTGAATCTGCAAATCCTGCCCAAAATGTGCTCAGTAAACTAAGACCTATGAGAAACTAGGTTTCTCTTGTGAGTAAGATGTTTCTGCAGACCACCTACTCTGCTGTGAACATGAAGGCTCCTCTGTGAGCACTAAGGCTCGTGTGTGCACCTGGGGCATCGTATCCATGAAGGCTCTATAGTCGTGAAGGCTTTGTATGTAGTTTCTGGTTCACCACAAACCATCATTTCAAAGTGACAAAAGATGGTTTCCAGCTGACCATAAACTTGTAATTAAAAAAAGGAAATTGCAAATTGGTTTTTAGATAACCACGAACTTCATGGGGATACATATGCCTTTACAAGGTTTACATTACACACTCCAACTCTTGGAGTTACTAGGTTCATAAAAATAGCACTACAAAACCATCCTAGACGTTCTTACCATTAAATTGTGTGACTCATCATCAAAATTCTATTCCAAGAAACTCAAAAAAAAAACTTTCAACTTAGTTGTCCATCATAATCCTGCTCCTTCACCTCATTTTTTCATTTTTCATATCCTAAGCATCTTTGTCTATTAAATCTTAAAACTCCAAAACATAAAACTATAGACATAGAAAAATAATTATATGTATTTTGTGATATCTTTAATTTTATTATTTATTATGTTTTAATCAATTTTGTAATAGAAAATTTATTAATTTATTTAACTTGAATAGGACAAGAAAAGAGTGTCCTAACATCTAAAAGTGCATTAAAACACAGAGGATCACTCTCTATCCAAAACGTAGAATATTTTTATAATATATTAAAAAAATTACAATTTACTTTTTAATATATCAATTTATGTACTTATTCCACTAGGAACTAGAATGATAATAAAATATATTCTTCTAATAAATCATAGACATTAAATTAGATTGAATTTTCGTTTTCCTTCCTTCCATATGTAAAGATTGAAGTGACAAATATTAACGATATTTATAAACACTTAAGCACCAATATTGCACGGAGATTGATTTATAAATGCACATATATTTCCTATTATAAGTTTCAATAGGAAATATAAATGGAAAATACTTACAATTCACTTCCAGTGTGAACCTTACTAATTGTTTGTTATGTTGTTAGAATGGTCGAAGGGAAAAATGGTAATAGCATAATTAATATGTTTTTAAATTATTAAAAATATATATAATAATAGGTAATAGCATGATTAATATGTTTTTAAATTATTAAAAAATATATAATAGAGAAATTATAATTTTTTTAATAATAAAAAATTGTGGAGAAAAGTTTATAGTTCAGCGCGTTTGAGCTAGAGGTGTTTTTGGATGAGTGACCTTTCACAAAGTCTTTGCTATTGGGTGCAAGCCTTGAAAGTGATGATTGACAATGTGTGATTCATTTCACTAGTTTCAATCCCACTTCTTCACCCTTGTGAGTATCACCCTATACAATGAGTGCTAAGTAGATTATTCAAAAATCCTGAGAAATTAGTCGCTTACGACTACTTCTGATGGAAATGGTCATAGATAAATGACTTACTTAACGCAGTTGAATCCCAAAAATAATATCTAATAGAGAAAATTTATATTATTTAAAAATTCAATTAAATTTATAGAAAATTATTTTTCACTATATAATTATAATTATTTATTTTTAATCAAAATAAATATTTTAAATTTTAATTATTTTTCAAAATATATCAATTTTATAAAAAGTATGATATTTAGTTGTTTATTTTTCTATTGTTTTTGTTAGATCTAAATCTTGTTTCACAATTTCTACAATACCTCTAGGCTAATGCACTATTTATTCTTCCCTAGATTACCTATAGTTCAAATTAACTAATTGTACTATTTATTTTTCGATTCCCTATAGTTCAAATTAACTAATTGTACTTGATTGGATTAACCAAATTTATGACCATGTTTATAATAATTTTATATTTTTCCTCCAAAACAACTATTAGGTATTTTTGTAAGAAGCAAAGCTCCCATCATTATTGCAATTTAGGTGGGGGCCTGATGTTCTTACTTGTGAATTTTTGTTTTGGCTATATAGATTGAGCCACCATGAATATCATCCTCATGGCTTCGTAATGGATGCTAATCTCCTACAAATCCTTTTTAAAACTATAACGGTCCAAGACCCAAGGAAAATTTAAAATCTCATTTCCACATGTGATTCGTAGCCTTTCGTGCACTAATAGGTCCCTCAATTCCTGATAAGGTTTGATTTGACACAAATAAATACAAACAAATTCCACGTAATGAATCACTATTCATTATAAATAGAGGATTCAAAGATAGGAACAATAATATGAAGTATGAAGGTGGACTTTCTAACCTATAAGATAAATGAAACCATTAAAAACGAACTACCTAGAGATGCAAAGGAACATAAGAGATTCCTTCCATACCTAGAGGTCCCTTAATTGATATTGGCACAAGTCAAAATTGAAAAATTGCTCACCCAAAAGGAAAAAATCTCATGAAGAAAAATAGAGTTCATACAATGATAAAACGTGGATAGAAAAATTCCCCTAGAAGGAGAAAAACTAAAATAAGGAGTATATGTCATGAACTTAAACTTGATAAAATCCTAGTAACCATAATGCCATAAGGAAATATAATGCCGTAAGGAAATATAGGAAATGGGGGTTAAAAACTTACCTATATTAGACGAAAATATTAAAACCACACTTCCAAGTTGAACCAAAATGCCAATACTCACGGTACCAAATCCTAAACATGTAATCTAGAACCTCCAAAATAGGAAAGATGTACCACACAACCATTATCCCAAAATGGCGAGGAGAATTACCTTCTTTGAATACAAATTCATGTGGATATAAATTCTTAGGCACAGGAGAATATGGGAAGATTAACTTATAATAATGCTCTTTACCATACGATGAACTTTCTTTATGTATGTGGTAGATAAGTACCTCGTTCTGCATTAAAATTTCTTTGGTACCTCGTTCTCCATTAAAATGTCTTTGGATAATTTGTGTTGTATAAATTTCTATTGATGGAAATGTCATTTTTTTTATAAATTTTTTTATTGATGGAAATGTCATTCACTTTTAAAGAAGTGACCTGATTAATGTATCCATTCACCAAAGAGTAATTTTTCTTACATGATATAATTTAATTGATTTTTGTTTCTCCTACTCTAACATTCATAACTAGAGTATCAATAGGGTGGTGTTCAATGCGATATGTCATATAACGTTCTTTAATTCCCTCGCCGTGATGAATTTATGAATGAAAAAGTTGATGGTGATCATGAAGCCTTAGAATATTGCATAGGCTTAAGCTTGGTTATTGGTTATTTTATTAAGACCCAAAATAAACAAAGTTTTTATTATTTCTTTAGTGTTTGTACTAACTTGTCCTACCCCTATCATCTAAGGGTTCTGTCCTACACCTATCATCTAAGGGTTCCTTTTTGAGACACCATAAAATAATAATATAAATAATTGACAATTAGATATCCACCTCTAGAAATATTGAGTACTCATTTGAAGTTTCCATCATAAAATGAAAGTGGTGGTTTCATTTTTGGACCTTATGGTTTGAGGATTTATATGAAACTAGTAGTACCATTCCTCGTCATCCTTTTTAAGACTCTAACTGACTATGAATTGATTCCCTTTAGATATTATATGATCTATGATTACGACCTTAGATTTAACCGCTAACATATTTGGTTTTTACTATATCTTGATTTATAATAGCTCTATTTAAGAGCTAGCCAAAATTTCGAACTTACATATTTAAGAAGAGAGTCATATTCTTTTGCATATTGGTTTATCTTTGAAATAAACAATATATCGACTACTTCATTTATTGAACATGCTCTTCCATGATGTTGGAAATTTGACTAAACTATTGGGGTGGGGTGAATCAATTTATAGTATTCATGGAGGACTTTTATTGTCTTTTTAATGTTTATATTAACTATTCAATGATTAGTATAACACTATATTATAACATGAACATTTAATATATGAACGACATGCAATATCTGAATAACAACATCAAATGTACATATAAAAAAGCATGCATGGACACTAGATATAAGTGGAAATTCATAAATGGAGAAAAATATGGATTTGTTATTGCTTTGATGAAAAAGAAAAATCCTACTCTGTTATTCCATCATATTTTTTGTAGGCTCCAACTTATAGGAGGGTGCTACATCAATTTTTTCTCCAAGCTTTAACTTGCAAGGAAGCTCCAACTCCCACAAATGTTTTGCAGGCTACAACCCACAGGAGGCCCATAGCTCAACAGGCTCCAAATTTTTATTTTTCAAGCTACAACTTGAAAGGAGACTACAATCCCCTCATACAAAAAAGAAATAATTTGTTGGTTTACATGGTCTATAAATTTGGATACCTCGATTTCAGTCTTCGCTTCTTCTTCTCCTAAAAAATTCTTCACATTTCCTCTATATGTACGAGGAAACTAATGAAAAATAAATCATCCATCTCACATTATCTAAATCTCTAATATTACATCCTTCCAACCTTACACAATTTTGTAAACTAGCTTTGATGGTTGCTAGTATCGAAAACATGAATATAAAACGAACAACTTTGTCTCTTTCTGTTCTTGCCTCGTCTCTTTGCTTCCAAGTATTTATTCTCAAATTTGAAGCAGAAATAAAGAAAAATAAGCCTCATAGTATTAAAAAATGAAATAACATAATCCAACATTAATTATTAAATTATTTAGGGCTTGGATGTTTAAGAAAAAGAACTGTAACACACACTAGCTAAAGTAATATTGCATTAAAGTCTAGAATAATGCAGTGTACAAAATGAATGACCTTTGTTATAACATATGTCTTAAATTTTGAAGGAAGCATTACAATCATACAGTACTTACAACACCTCTAGGCATGCTTTGTTGTCAACACTTTTGTTATGTTCCACATGGAGGACACTTTTGTTCTACAACATATTTCTATCAACATCTCCATCACAAGCAACATGTGTTTTCTTTACAACATACCTATTTTTTAGCAAAACAAATCAATAATATTTGTAATCATAGCATCACATACTTTTCCTATCCCTTTGCCTTAGTATTTTTCATGCAAACATTGCCTTGCATGAAAAATCTATCTTGAATTCTCATTTCCTTTCCTAACATCTCTATAGAACCTCTTCAACCATTCAAAAAGTATAATGCATCAAGCATTAATAAGAATCAACACAATCACAACAATGATCAACAATATAACAACATCACAACATATGCATATGCAAGTATTTTAGCATATGTATATGCAAGAAGTTCAACATATGTATATGCAAGTAGTTCAACATATGTATGACAACATCATCAAATATCTATATGCAAGTAGCTCCAACTTCTATACAATCTTAGCAACCTTTGAAACCTAACCAATAACATAATAATATATGCAAGCAACTAGATAACAAGCCACATTACATGACATTTCCTTCACAAAAATTGAAGGAAAATATCTCCATAAAAAATCAATCAACAATATATGTAACAACAACATCTCCATAACGCAATGCAACGACACAAGTATAACTCAATGCATCCACATCTCCATCCAACTAGGCCATACCTACGTTCTACCTTGACACTCACAAGTTATTCTCTGAAAATTTACATCCTTAGTTCACTAGTACCAAATGGATAATTAGCTACTAAAAAGACTAAAATGTGCATCTAAATTATTATTTTTTATTCGGTGACCAATAGTGGCTAATTTACAGTATCTTATAATGTGACCAACGTTTAGTCATTTTTGGATTATTCATTAATTGGTTTATCAATTTTACCATCTACTAATAGTCGTATATATGGAAAATCTAGTCGTCATTTGTAGTCACAAATTTACCATTTATAGTAGTCATTTATCTTTTTTTGGTAGTTTCATATTCATTATATAAACGAATAATTTAGTAGTTTATATTCATTTCATTTAATTTCATTAAAAATTGTTATAAACTAGTAATTTAGTCATTGTATATTCATTTTATTTGTGTTCATCATTAATCAATATAAATTACGAGTTTAGTAGTTTTAGATTGATTTTATGTGTTTATTATTAATCAACAATGAACATAGATTATTTTATTATGGTTTTGTAACTAAATTAAAAAATGTCATACAATATGCATGCTCATCTAATATGAAAATGCAAAGTTACATATATTAATTACAATACTAAATAATATCAAGTACAACTATAAATAATTTCAACAACATAAATTATATTATATGAAATAATTAATATTACAATATGAATTTCCAACTTAATATTGGTTGGACTACAATTTACACATGAAATATTGTTTCATCACTTGAAAACATTATCATTGTATTTCCAAGGAATTACATGTGAATTCACCAACTCTAAAGACTTGACCACTTGTATGTTTGTGTGTGTCTCATGTAGGATAGTGGCTTTAAGAGTATCACTAGATCAGTTCTTTATTGGCTCCAAAATGCCTTCCACTCCACCAAGAGTCTGAATAACATTTGTTCAATAATTATTGAGATTCCGTAGCTTCCCATCATGTCGTTGATGAGTCCACTAAAATGGGTTTTGTTTCAACACCTGATAAAGTTTGAAATTTTTTTTGACCATCCAACCTTTGTCACAAGCTAGTGTGCGTCTATCTTTTTGAAAGAGAGTATTGATGCGAGGGATACCTACTTCCCATGAATCTTGTAATATCCAAGTTGAAAAAGTAAGTGGTGTAGACATAGTAAGTTCAATAATTATAAATAGAATCCAGTAGAAATCATATGTAATACCCCTCTATGATTATGTAAATATTATTTATTTCGAATGAATTTCTTGTAGTGTGGTGGCTAGGAAGCAATAAGAATGTTGATTGTAAATACTACATCCTTATCTATTAAATGTGAATTGAATAATAATAAGAAGAAGAAAAATGGATGGTTGCTTGGGAATGAACATGAGATAATGATATTTTTACCCAAAAAAATATGGAAAAGATAAAATTCCCTTATTTCCTCCTAAAAATCCATGGAAGCGGGTTAACTATATTTTATTAGATTAGGAGAGAAAAATCTAATGAATAACTCAGTGTAGGGAAAAAAACACTGTAAAATGTTGAATAAAGCATCACAATAGAAAAGGAGAGCTTTAACAAAAAACTTACTATTCTATAAAATAAGAAAATCCTAGGCTATGAGGTTGGCATATCCTAGAAAGCGAGATGTCATTGAGGAAGGTCTCAACTAGGGAGAGAATATATGGTAGAGGTTCGTTATTGGGTGGAAAATTTCTCATCCCAAAGAATTCGAGTTGGTAGCATAGTTAAAGGTTTGAAATTTTGGAATAGTGGTGAAATTAGTATGTCATATGTTAATTTGAAATAGTTTTATTTTAATTATAAATGCTAGTTGTCTTTCTGGTTATATCCAAGTAATGTATGGTTATGATATGAACAACGAAAGTTATTTTATATTAAGTATGTGCAGCGGTTCTAGGTAGACATGTTGGATAGATTGTTTAAAATAAATAATCATTTAACTGTATTTATTATGTTAGTATGACTGTGTATTTTATATTTATAATTATATCTTCACCTAGTTATTGATAAAATAATTTTGGGGTCTATACAGTAATATACATTTGATAATTTATGTTCTATATTGTTGAAATTATTCTTAGTTAATACAAGAGAATTTGCTAAACGGTTATTGCCCTTTTTATATCTGAATGCATTATTAAATGTTGCTTGTAATAAAAATTTTAACATAGTTGGTGAGCCCTAGTATTGTACCAACAGTGATGCAACTCCCATGGGCTGCTCTACTCTACTTTATCAACCTGAGGTTTGTAAAAACTTGGAGGTGATAGTGATATATACACAACAGATGCATTTTGTTCATGTCATCCTCTTCTTCTTTACGAAAGAGTGCTATTTCTAAGGGTTCTTAGTGAAGTTTGTGACACTTCATTGAAACTAAAATAAGTTGCAGAAATGAAACTAAATTAAATTGTTGAAAATAAATAATAGGAATGAAACAAATTTAATTTGTAGGAAAGAAATGACAAAAAGGAAACTGATTTAACTTGTTGAAAAGAAAATGTAGAAAGGAAACAAATCTAAATTGCTGAAAAGAAATTGCAGAATGGAAACTTATTTAAATTTCAGTTAACTAGGCCAATTGGCTAAACACACCCTACTTATCTTATGCTCTATCTACCATGCTTCTACCCATGAAACTAAGTTATCCATGACTTAATCCTAATTGAAAAAGTGTTGATTTTTCATCTTGGAGGAAATAAAAGGGCTAAAGGTGCTCATGGAAGGATTAACACATGAAACAGGGCTTAATAGTGGAAAGAGGAGGTTTAAACCTTATAAAACCTTATAATATAGTGGTAATATGATTTGGAGAGGAATAATTAGAAATATGCGATGGTGGAGATGCGATGGAGGTAGAAGTTGCAATATGCGATATCGCAATCGCAATATCGAAAAATTAAAGGGATAACGAAAGTGTTGTTTGGGAGCGGGAGCGAAGTGCGAAGTGAAACGGGTTAACAGCTGCAATCAGTGAAATGAAAAATGCGAACAGAAAAGACTTTCAATGTGTGAAATGCACTGAGTGACGTGGCAGTGGGACCGGTGGCGGAGCGTGATCGCAATATTGCAATCGGTAGATGGGAGTGGTAAGTGTTAACAGTAGGAACTAAACATTGCGATTTGCGATTTGCGATGTATGGTAGTGGGAAGTTTGAGGAGTAATGGCGCAAGGTCAAATTCCAATGGTTTTCAAGAATTTTGCATTAGAAAGGGTAAGGTAACCGTGAATGATATGTCTTGAAGGGAAGAAAAAAATGGTGCAACGTGCGATTGTGATGGGTGACGTGGCCGTGGGACCGGTGTCGGAGCATGATCACAATATTGCAATCGGCAGATGGGAGTGGTAATTGTTAACGGAACTAAATGAAAAATGCGATCTACAATGAGCAAAGTATGGTAGTAGGGATTTCGAGGAGGAAAGACCAAGGTCAACTTTGATGCTTTTCCAACGATTTTGCGTTAAAATTAGTAAGGTGACCATAACTGATAGAAACAAGGGAATAAGGTGGCTAAAGGGTTTAAGTGCCGTTATGGAAAAAAGGTGGGTGCAACAGCTAAAATAAGTGGAAAACAAGAGGGAACGGAGGCATAAAAGCAAGGTTTAGAGGCGTAATGCAGAGATGGAAATAGTGAACAAAAACCAATGTTTTTGGTCTGTGGGAAGGTTTACCCTCCTCGAGCTCTATCGACAAAGATGAGAAGGGAAGTCTAGATCCACAATTTTTACAGGTTTATCCTCCCTTCTATTAAGCAAATGAAAACCTACAACAAAAATTTCGAAACAACAACCTGAAACTATCAGAAGTGAGATTAACTAAATGAGAGAGACAAAAAAAATAACTAATGGACATAAAAAAACTAGCTAAATGACAGAAAGGAAAGAATGGTAATAGGCAGACAAGCCGAGGCACATGGATTGGGCCCTAATCCACGAGCCTAGCTCTCTGGAACTATATCAATGAAAAGTCATCTGAATACATTGAATGAAATCTTATTACATCCTGAAGGTATTAAATATCAAAATCCTAATAGCTTGCAAGAAAATTTCTGAATGGAATTGACTCGACTAGAATGGAGTGGAAATCAACCCTTAGTCAGCTCTTGATTAGCTTTATTTATCCTCATGGGAAACTACCAAAAAATCCCTAAAAAATAGGTAATGAGTCCACTTGAATCCAAGTGAAGTATGGCTTGAGTGCACTTGGTCTTGAGTCACTTGGTTGCCTCTGGAATTCGAATTGTTGGAGGGGATAACATGAGGATCCTTTGGATTCTTTTGAGAGTTAAGGAGGGTGGACAAAACCCCTTGAATATCTCCAATATTTCTCCCTCATTTCATGATATTTTGCTCATTTATTCTCCAATATTGATCTTCCAGTAGTAGGGAGAAAGTCCCTAAATCATCTCCTTCTCCAAATCTGCATAATTTGCCAAATATTCTCCCAATATTCTACAAAAATAACCAATATTAGGCACAAATATGCAATTACCTTTAAACCTTCCTAAAAAAATATTAAAGCATAAGAAAATATTATTAAGTGTACAAGGAGAGAGTTAATATATATATTCATGTGCATAAGGGAGGTAGATGGGCTTAAGAAAGGTTAGATGGGCCTTATTTTATATCTAATTTAGAGGCCCATCATCACCCCCCTACTAAAAATATTGCTCATCCTCTGAGCAACCTATTCATCCTGACTTCCTTATGGTTTTTCCTACATGCTGGATTATTTCAATTTCTATTTATTTTCCCATGTGCTGCTCCTCCTGCTAATCGTCTTGCTATTCTTCTTACATTTCTTCTTGTAGGTAGCTTCATGGAGGTCCTCAGATGCCTTAATCAAATCTTATTTGCATGCCAAGAGGTGACAGATCCACCTTTTATTTAATTTTTTAATTTTTTGTTCTCTCTTTTCTTTTTTCTATTTTTCTTTTTGTTTCTTTTTTTATTGCATGCAAAGTAAACTCACAGTTCTTTTTTTCTGTGAACTGAGTTCAGCCTTGGTTATCCCTTGGTACTCCTTGTCTTCTATTACAATGAACTGCTTACTGCCCACTTTCTCAAGTCAATTTTACTTTTCTCTTGTTCGTTATGTTGGTGGAAAAAGTGAGGCTAGTTCCTAGATAAGGCTGAGGTTGCTCTGCTACTGATTTTGGCTATATAAGAGAACTTTCCTTGTCACACTTTTTAATGTTTTACTAAGCTAAAATAGATTCGAAGAAAGGGTTATATGATTTCATACCTGATTCTTGCCATTGATTTGTTTTTGTAGGTGATATTAAAGATGTTGATATGGTTGTTGAAGCTGTCTTCGGTGGTTCTGAAGCTACATGTGATAATCTGCTTGAGGTCCTTTTGGAGCTTCTGATCACAGGAGGAGGAAGTCCAAGTTTTACTACCTTTAACTGGGGTTTTGAAAAAAATTTATTTTTGGGCCAACTTGATGTTTTCCAGCTTGCAAAGGTTGGAGAGCATTTCATTCATTAGAGAGAGATACATGGATAAATGTAATTTTTTTTTTTTAAATAAGGCCTACTAGTTGCCTCAATGAGGGCTTCCACTAGTAGGTCTGCCTAGGCAACTCAAAGGAGGTTTTCACCTAAGATATTTTATTTTTCTCTTTTTTTTCAACCCAATGACCGCCTCATGGAGGTTTTCAATCAGTGAGACAATCTCAAACACCTCAAAGAGGTTTTCATCTGAGATTTTATTCTTTCCCTTTTTTTTTTCAGTTTCCTACTCTACTTGAAAAATGAATCTTATTCAAGTATATGAATACTTCCAATGAAACCATGTCTATAATAGGATGATAGATAAACTCATATGAAAGTTTGAAATATACTATTTGATATGCACCAGTATATGAGAGACCAATTGCCTTGATTGAGATGATGTCAGAAGATACTAAAGAATTGAGCATTGGGATCCGATGACTCCCCTGAACCAAGATTCAATGTAATCTTGTATTCCTTGGCTTCCTGTTATCATGTCATGAAATTCTTCAGAGAGGTGATGTTCATTCATAGAAGTTGGTGATAGGCAGTCATGAAACTTTTCAATCTTTGGTTCTAACAACTTCTCTTTATCGAAAGGCATCCATGATTATTGGACCTTATATGAGTCTTCTTCTTCTGGTTATTGTTCTTCAATGGTATCTGGTAAATTGTTTTGCAATATCTCAAAATTGTAAGTTGATTGAGGTGTTTTATTATTGGGGGTATGAAATGGTAGTGTAGGTAGTGGAGTGGGAATGGATCTTTGGGGTGCTTGTGTGGATGGTAATGGGAAAGGTTGAATTGAGGTCAAGTGAGGGTGATATTGATGTTGTGGTGGAGGTCAATGGTATGGATAAAATTGATGATGTTATTGAGGATAGAGAGGGAAAGATTGAGGATATGGTGGATTTACTTTGTAGGGCCTTTGACAACTTTGTTGCCAATATTGGTTTTCAGGTTGGGATTGAGATTGCCAAGGTTTCCAAGTTTGGTTTCGAGGTTGGGATTGAAAAATCCAAGGTTTCCAAGGCAAGGGTGTTTTCCAATTACTTTGATATTGTTGTGCATAACCCTGAAATTGAGAATTGAGATCTTGCATCATACAAGGTTGATGAGGCTGTCTTGGTCTTCTTGAAGATACATAACAAGATTGTTCCAGTGATTGATTTTCTTTCTGGTAAATTTCCTTTAACCCTGGTAATGATGGACAATATTTAGTGGTAAGTGATCTTCCATAGATGTCACAAATTTTAATGTTATCAAGTGTAAATTTATGAAAAGCATGTTTCTTTCTACATTTAGAGCAAAATATAAATGAAGTAGCATTCTCATTTTTTTTATTTTTTTTCATTTTTAGCATGTCAATTTGTTCATTTAAATTACCAAGAATGTTTAGGAAATTTTTAATTTCAGTTTGACTTTCCAATCCTGATGTCGACTTCCTTACTCTTGCCATAAATGGATCTTGAGGGGATCTTACATAATTTGATTTTCCTCTTGATAAGTTCTTGCATAGTTCACAAATATCCTGAAATGAAAATTGATAGACATCTCCTTTTCCCACCAGATTAAGAAGATCAATCCATTCATCCTCTATAGCATTTAGTAGGAGATTTTTTAATGCACCCGATCCTAAATTATGCAATTTAGATCTTTTGATATTATAAGTAAATGTCTCCACTAAATCTTCTAGGCTTTCATCCTCTTTTTGGTTCATCTTAAAGACTTCATTTCTAAGGTCTTATTTTATGCAATAATATTTATATTTTTCCAAAAATACTCTTTTCATATCATCCCATGTCCTTATAGAATTTGTTCCTAAATTCATGAACCATCTAAGAGCTCTATCCTTCAGTGTTGCTAGAAACAAATTCAGTTTTTGAATGTGAAATGAGTAGCCATAAGATCTACAAATTATTTCAAATTCAAAAACAAAGGTTTCTGAGTCTTCTGATCTCATACCTTTGAAGTTAGGAAGTATGGATGGAGGGAATTTCTTCATTTGAACGTTGATATTAGTTTATTGAATGGGAAATATAAAACGATATTCATCATTATCATCATATCCATCCATCTCTTCTTCCTTCAAAAGTGTATGGTGATGTGGTTCTTACTGCACCACGTGGTCAAGTGGGGAGGGGTGGTATTGGAGAAATATTTAAAAAAAATATATATGAGTATCCCTACTCCTATGAGGCAGGAAAATAAGATTTTTTTTTTTTTTTTTTGTATTTTTCAATATTTCGAAAACAACATGAAAAAGGAAAGAAGAAAAGAATGCTAAAACAGAATAAAAGCATCTACTAGACACCTCCTCAGCAACAACGTCAAAAATTGGTGAGCCCTAGTACTGCACCAAGGGTGCTGCAACTCCCAGGGGCTACCTTACTTTACTTTATCAACCCAGAGTTCATACAAAATTGGAGGTGACAATGCTATATACATAGCATATGCATTATTTTCACGTCATCCTCTTCCGCTTTACGAAAGGGTTCTATTTCTAAGGGTTCTCAGTGAAGTCTGTCACACTTGAATGAAACTAAAAAAAGTTTCAGAAAGGAAATGATAGAAAGGAAACTAAATTAAATTCCTGAAAATAAATGAAAAGAATGAAACTAATTTAATATGCAAGAAAGAAATGATAGAAAGGAAACTAATTTAACTTGTTGAAAAGAAATTGCAGAAAGAAAAGTAATCTAAATTGCTGAAAAGAAATTGTAGAAATGAAACTAATTTAAATTGCACTTAACTAGGCCAATCAGATAAACACACCATACTTAACTTATGCTCTATCTACCATGCTTCTACCCATGAAACTAAGCTATCCATGACTTAATCCTAATTGAAAAAGTGTTTATTTTACATCTTGGAGGAAAGAAAAGGCTAAAGGTGCTCACAGAAGGCTTAACACATGAAACAGGGCTTAGAAGTGGAAAGCGGGGGTTTGAACCTTATAAAACCTTATAATATAGTGCAAAGATGCTTTGGAGAGGAATAATTGGAAATATGCAATGGAGGAGATGCAATGGAGGTAGATGTTATGATATGCGAAATTACAATCACAATATCAAAAAATTAAAGGGATAGTGGAAGTGTTATTCATGAGTAGGAGAAAAGTGTGAAGTGTGACGGGTTAACAGCTATGATGATAGAAATGAGAAATGTGAACAAGAAATATTTGTGACGTGAAAAATGCGTTGAGTGACATGGTGGAGGGACTGATAGTGGAGCGCAATTGCAATATCCCAATCAACAGATGGGAGCAGTAACTGCTAACGGAAGGAACTAAACATTGAGATTTGCAATGTATGGTAGTGGTAAGTTTGAGGAATAAGGGCAGAAGGTCGAATTCTGATGGTTTTGAAGTGTTTTGTGTTAGAAAGGGTAAGGCAACTATGAATGATAAGTCTTGAAGGGAAGAGAAAAATGGTGTGATGTGTGATTGCAATGGGTGACGTGGCGGTGGGACTGGTGGTAGAGCGCGATTGCAATATCGCAATCGGCAGATGGGAGCAGTAACTGTTAACAGAACTAAATGAAAACTACGATCTGTGATGAGCAAAGTAGGATAGAGGGGATTTTGAGGAGGAAAGGCGGAGGTCAACTTTGATGGTTTTCCAATGTTTTTGCGTTAAAACGAGTAAGGCGACCATAACCGATAGAAACAAAGGAATAAGGTCATTGAAGGGTAACTGCTGTTAGGGAAAAAAGGTGGGTGCAATATTTAAAATAAGTAGAAAACAGGAGGGAATGGAGGTGTAAAAGAAATGTTTAGAGGCGTAACGTAGAGATGGAAATAGTGAACAAAAACCAATGTTTTCGGTCTATGGGAAGGTTTACCCTCCTCGAGATCTATCTAAAGAGGTGAAAAGGGAAGTATAAATCCACAACTTTTAGAGTTTTATCCTCCATTATATTAAGAAAATGAAAACCTACAGCAGCAATTCAAAATAGCAACTTGAAACTATCAGAGGAAACATTAACTAAATGGCAGAAACAAAAAATAACTAATGGGTAGAAAAAAAACTAGCTAAATTATAGGAAGGAAAGAATGGTAACAGGCAGAGAAGCTGAGGAAGATGGATTGGGCCTTAATCCATGAGCCCAGATATCTGGAACTAGATCAACGAAAAGACATTTGAATACTCATTGCATTAAAATGAAATATTATTACATCCTAAAGGTCTTAAACAACAAAAGCCTAATAGCTTGCTGAAATTTTTTTAATGGAATTGACTCAACTAGAATGGAGTGGAAATCGACCCTCAATTAGCTCTTTATTAGCTTTATTTATCCTCACGTGCGGCTACCAACAGCTCCCTAAAAAATAGTTAATGAGTCCACTTGACTCCAAGTGAAGTATGGCTTGAGTGCACTTGGTCTTGAGTCGCTTGGCTGCCTCTGGAATTCGAATTACTGGAGGGGATCTCATGAGGATCCATTGACTGCCTTTTAGAGTTAAGGAGGGTGGAAAAACCCCTTAAATATCTCCAATATTTCTCTCTAATTTTCTAATATTGTGCTCATTTATTCTCCAATCTTGATCTTCCATTGGCAGGGAGCAAGTCCCTAAATCATCTCCTTCACCAAATCTGCATAATGTGCCAAATATTCTCACAATATTATACAAAATAACCAATGTTAGGCACAAATATGCAATTACCTTTAAAACTTCCTAATAAATGTATGAATTTACAGGGTAAGTTCTGTAAATCAAGAACCAAAGGTCACCGCTCATAAACAGATCACAAATCAGTACACTAGTATAATTGCGTGGTTAAAACCCTCAAAGAGGGAAACAATCCATGCCCTAAGCCAACACAGCCACTTCAGGGAATTCATTAATATAAAAGAAAAGTTACATATGTTTCTCTGATAAATGGTTACTGGACAAATGACCCTCCATGCTCTTTAAATAGAGATCATGGAACAATCGGGTGTTAAGCCATGGATGAAGTGTCGTTAATACCGAGGTGAGAGATAACCATCGGATCACTACAAATTGTGACCATCAGATTATAAGTTACAAATGTACATGGTAAAGAAACACACTTTACCTAACTCTACACTAGACTAAGTTATTCTTAACTATTTCCTATGTGTCGGAATATCCTAACATCCCCCCTTAAGAACAACTTGGGATAGGATTGAAGGATTTACAAAGGTGACACAAAAGGAGCCTATTTCCTATGTGTTGAAATATCCTAAAATCCCCCCTTAAGAACAAATTAGGATAGGATTGAAGGATTTACAAAAGTGACACAATAGGAGATGGAAGGAGGCATTAGAGCCTATCCCCCCTTAATGACAACTTTCTTGAACTCCAAGCGTGGATCGAAGTTTGGTAAACTTCGCTTCTATGAGAGCCTTTGTAAAGATATCGGCTACTTGATTATTGGTCGGACAATACTGCACTTCAAGAACATGATCATGAATGAGCTTTCTGATGAAGTGTATGTGGAGTTCAATGTGTTTCATACGTTAATGCTGAACTAGATCTTTACATAGCTGAATGGAACTCTGATTATCACACCAAAGTGTAGTTTCATGCTGCTGATGAAGACCAAATTCAAACAGGATCTGATGAAGCCACATGGATTCCTTGTTGGCTTCAACTGCACCACGATACTCTTCTTCTACTAAAGAGAGGGAGATGGCACTTTGTTTCTTACAAGACGAAGTAATAGGTCCTGAACCAATAATGAATACATATCCTGCAGTGGACTTCTGATCACCAGGGTCACTAGCCCAGTTACAATCAGTGAAACCAATCAACAAGGGAGATGCTCCGGCACTGTAATGAATCCAAAACTGAACTGTACCTAGAATATATCGAAGTATTCTTTTAGCTGCTATCCAGTGACTTTCATGAGGTTGGTGCATAAACTAAGTGACAAGACCAATGACAAAGGAAAGGTCAGGATGGGTATGGGTTAGATACAAAAGTTTACCAACAAGTTGAAGGCATTGACTATAGTGAAACCTTTCCCCCTGTTTCCAAATTGAATTCTATCCACCTTTTTCTTTCCCTTGCTGCCTCCTTTAAATGGGAAGTCCATCAGATGGATGTTAAATCCGCCTTCTTATATGGAGATTTGCATGAAGAAATCTACATGGAACAACCACCTGGCTTTATTCAAAAAGACTCCAGCCTTGTTTTTCGACTTAAGAAGTATCTCTATGGACTCAAACAAGCTCCTCGGGCTTGGTATGCCAAAATGGATAGATTTCTCTTAGATAATGGCATTTCTAGGTGTCATTCTGACAACACTGTCTACACCAAGAAGGTGGGTAATTCCTTTACCATCCTTGTTCTTTATGTTGATGATCTTATCCTTACTAGTAGTGATCCAAACCATATAAACCATGTGAAGTCTAGCCTCAAAAAGAAGTTTGAAATGACAGACTTAGGACACTTGCATTATTTCCTTAGTCTTCAAGTCTTGCAATCCAAGGAAGGCATTACCCTCTCTCAGTCCATATATGCATGTGATCTTCTACACCACTTTTAAATATAGATCATGGAACAATCGGGTGTTAAGCCACAGATCAAGTGCTGTTAATACCGAGGTGAGAGATAATCATCAAATCACTACAAATCATGACCGTCAGATTATAAGTTACAAATGTATATGGTAAAGAAACACACTTTACCTAACTCTACACTAGACTAAGTTATTCTTAACTATTTCCTATGTGTTGGAATATCCAAACAATAAAATATTAAAGCATAAGAAAACATTATTAAGTGAAAAAGGAGAGATTCAATATATATATTCATGTCCATAAGGGAGGTAAATGGGCTTAAGGAAGGTTAGATGGGTTTATTTTATGTCTAATTTAGAGGTCCATCAATAGTTACAATATAAAGGTAACTAAGTTGATTTAGAACAGACTGACTAGTTTCGTTGTCCTCGAAATTTTTTGAAAGGAAATTATGAACCTCTTAACTGTGTAGTATGTCGACACTTTGTATGGAAGTGGGAAGCTATTGTAAATAGTCATGGTGATTTGGAAAATATTTCAGTGAAACTACTGGTCACAATAGGAGAGAGTCCATAAATGGAGGCCTAGGGTGTTTTATTTAAAAACGGCGACTCTGAAAAACTATTAGAGGAAATTTATAGGTACATATGTTGGGTGAGTGTATAGAGCTTCAAAACTCAATAAAAGATAAGACTAAATCCACTAATTTATTAACTATGGAAGAAGTTGAAAATAAAATACTCAAGGTCAAAAACAAAATGTAAATTCTAAGTCTGAATTGTTAGAAAAGGAAAGTCTACAAGCCCCCAATATTATGGACGCAGTTTATACCCCATGATTCTCATTCAATTAGGATAAAATGCATATAATTTATATGCTAAGGTACGTGTGTTTTTAGTAAATTTACCACAATAGTCACGCTAGTAACTTTAAGTGAAGTAATCAGTGTAATAATTGGGTTATTAGGATGCAATTTTGAATAAATTAACCCTACCAACATACATATGGAGTTATAAAATGAAGGTAACCAAAATAAACTAACAAATAGAGGAGTCGTGGCACCATATGATAAATTTTATACAGAGATCAGGTACAAATATAATTACAGGAGTTATTAAACAACATAGGTCAAGAAGGAATTGTACATGCTATGTTTCATTTTCACCAATAAAAAGGAAAATAATGTAGAAATTATACAAGAAATATGTATTTCATGTATTGAATCTGATCATGTGATATGCTAAAGCAAGATATTGAATAACTCTACAAATCAATTGCAGAAAATAAACACAATCGCCAATCACAACAAGTGCAAAAAAAACAAATCAAACTGCAACACAGATATTTTTCTAGGGAAAGCTTACTGCTTAAAACCCCTCTATCTTCTATTGTATATTCAGCATGGATTCCTGAAATATTTACAATGAAATCATCTCACAAGAGTCTCCTGCACTCAACTAATCGTCTCACACTGTCCGAGACAAAATCGTCCAACACTTAGCCAATTCTCAGCCTCTAAACAACCTATTATTTAGGAATTTTTTCCTTCCTAAACATCGCAAGCATCATGGGAAATCCAATCTGTGTTTGGTTGGATGTGTGCAATCCATTAATGCTAGAGCTGATATTTAACACCCCTTTAACCTTTGTCTCAATTTGGTCTCCACTGAAACTGACATGCATGCAGCTATTAATAGTAAATCATCAGTTTCATGGCAGATCACTCATTGTGAATTAAATAATATTTAACTCACTTGATCTCTCACTAGTGCAACAAACAATTACAACTAGTTCAGCTGACTCTAACTCAGTTAACTGAGTTAATTGATTACTCATGCATTAAACTAATGCACCAACTACAATTCGAACTCCATAACTAATAGAATTACTTTGCATGCCTCACCAACCACCCTCAACTCAAAATACATGAGCTAACTGAGTTTATCACACTCAGTTAACTGTTACAAGTGATAATGAGATAATATTACAATTTATTGTCCAATTAAACTAAGGGAAATTTTAATTAGACACTGCACCAATTTAATTAATTAAATTGGCCTTCACATTAATGTATCGATAGGACGTGTTGGTCCCACACTCATGTGTGTGCTGCAATTTCTTGTTGGACTTCAACACTCCCTCTCAACAAGAAAGGGATTATCTACCACCTGGATCATGCCTCTGTGGTATTCGTTCCCTTGGTGAGCACCTTCGTCAGAATATATGCATCCCGATCCTCCATGGGAATGTACTGAAGTCACATAATGCACCTATAAACACAATATTTGAGATGGTGGTACCAGATTTCTATGTGCTTAGACCTATCATGGAATACTGGATTAACTGAGAGTTTAATGCAACTCTGGTTATCAAAATGTATCACCGTCGAATCCATCTAAGAACCAAAAAAACCAACCAGGATCTTTCTCATGCAGATGGCCTCACATTCAGCTTGACTTTTTGCCATGTACTCTACCTCAGCTAAACTCAGTGACACAGATTGATGCTTCCTGTTGTACCAAGAAACTATTGTCAATCCTATGTTAAAGATCCCTCCTGATGTGCTCTTTCTTTCTGATGGACTGTCTGCCTAATCTGCATCCATAAAGCCTTGAAACTTCACTCCCTCTATCCCTTTGTACCATAATCCATACTTTGTAGTGCCCCTGAGATATCCCAAGACATGCTTTCCCACCTTCCAAAAGAGCTTGGTTGGCTTAACCATAGCTTGAATCAGCTGCTTAAAAATGTAGAAAATGTTTGGTCTAGTGTTCACTAAGTACATCAGTGAACCCACTAGCTACTTGTAGATAGTAGCGCCCACTACTTCTCCTGACGTAGCATCCTCTTTCCTCCAATTTCCTGGAAGAGTAGTCTCCATGGCTTTATAGCTCTCCATGTGAAACCTACCCAGTATCTCTTTTTCATACTTGACTTGAGAAACAAAAAGTTCACCATCCTGTAGCCATATTTCCAAACCAAGGAAATAGTGAAGGAGTCCCATGTCCTTCATTTTGAACTCTCTTCAAAGATCCTCCTTTCAAGAATGTATCAACTGCTCATCACGTATCAAAATTAGATCATCAACATAAAGTATGATAATAAAAAGCTTACCATCAACCACAATCTGGTATAGGTTTGCATCCGCTTCAATTTTGGTGAAGCCCAACTCGGTGAAATAGTTGTCCATCCGAGTGTACCAAGAACGAGGTGCTTGCTTCAGCCCATATAGTGCTCTATTGAGTCACCACACATGCAACACACTATCAAAGATTTTGAAACCTTCTAGATGCTCTATGTACACTTCTTCCTCAATAACTCTATTGATAAACGCAGTTTTCACATCCATCTAATGCATGCGCCACCCCATCTACGTTGAGAGTGCAAGGATAGTTCTAATTGAAGAATACCTCGTAGCCGGTGCGAAAGTATGCTCATAGTAGATCCCCTCAACTTGTGAGAATACCTGGGCCACAAATATGGACTTGTACTTATCCACACTCCCATCCATTTCTTGTGCACCTTATATATCCATCTAGATCCAACCACTGAATTCCAACCGGTCTTGGGACAACTTCCCATGCACTGTTCTTAACAATGGATTCATACTCATCTACCATAGTGTCAACCCAAATTGGTTGTTGCATTGCTTCCTCAAAGGAAGATGGTTCTCTCACAATACACATTCTCATAAGAGCCATGTATCCAACAAACTTGTTTGGAAACTCTCTCATAAGAGCCATAAATGGTAGGAGCTCCTACATTCTCTGTTGCATCAAGTCTCAATCTATCAGCTTTCGTGGTCAGCCTTCCACCATTTATGGTGGATGACTCTACATGAGTGTTTTCTACCACTCCATGATCCTCTGCATGTGGCTGCTCCACATCTTGAGGCTCATCCTTTGGAACCAAGAGTTCCTCCCCTGCATGCAAATCTAGTTCCCTCTCAAAGGACAATCGCATGGCTTTCTCCTCATCAAATTTTATATCCCATCTCACAACAGTCATCCAGCTGTTTGGAAAATACACTTGATAGTTGTGTGGAATATCAGTGTACCCCACAAATATCCAAATCTCAACTGTTGGATCGAACTTCTTCCTAGCGTATTTGCTCACATGCACATAAACTAATGAGCCAAAAGTATTAAAATATGAAACATCATTGTTCTTACCAATAAAATCCTCCTCTATTGTACTCATGCCAAGTATCTGATGAGGACAATGGCTATGCACAAATATCGTTGTGTTGCATGCCTCTGCCTACAGATGCAATGATAGGCCCTGATCATGCAACATTGCTCATATTGCACCCACAATTGTTTTATTCTTTCTTTCTGCGACTCCATTCTGTTGTGGGTTATGAGGCGCAATCAATTCTCTCTGAATTCATTATTTGGTGCAGAAGTTCTTGAATTCATTGGAGATGTACTCACCACCATTATCACTCCTTAGAGCCTTCACATGCTTCCCCATGTCTTTCTCCACCAGTGCTTTGAACTCAATAAATTTGGAGAACGTATGATCTTTCTTCTGCATGAAGTAGATCTGGGACTTTCTAGAAAATTCATCAACAAATATCACATAGTACTTATGCTTTTTTGTAAAAGCAGTAGAGAATGGTCCACACACGTCTGAGTGAAATCTCAAGGATCTCTAAATATTGGTTCTCCTTCTCATGAAAAGTGGCCTTTGCATACTTCCCCGTAGTACATCCCTTGCATGTGTCTGACTGCGCAAGTGTACCCTTGGGAAGACCCATAGAAATCTATTGCATGACCTTCAAGGCTTAATAGTGTAGATGGCCCAATATCCTGTGGCATAACTCACCCTCATCCCGGCTCACCAGTTTGTCTGCCGCACCCTTCAATGATGCACAACCATATAAATAAAGTTTATAGAGATTCTTCACAAGAATCCCAATATTCTTGGCTTGTCTTGTTTCTTTGTGTCGAAGGAAATCTTTTTCCTCACTGAAAACAACATCATAGCCTCTATCCTCCAACATTGCGACTAAGACCAAATTTTTCTTCAAGCCTAGTGCATGCATTACATCTTTTAGTAGAAAGGGTTTACCTTACTATCTTTGGAAGGTAACTGTACCAATCCCGGTAGCACTATATTGCCTCTCATCACCCATTTTGATATGCATCTGGAGGTCCTTATCCTCCAAGCTACTGAAAATTTATTTGTCTCCCGTGATATGAAAGGAAGCACCACTCTCAAAGTACCACACCAATCCCATTGCACCTGACACCATGCATGCAATGAGCGAGAACTCAAGCTCAAATTGCAAGGCCAAAGCCTCACCAACTGCACATCCCGAATCCTTCTTGTTCTTCTTCTTTTGTGGGCAATTAGTGGCATAATGTCCATGCTTGTGAAAGTGAAAACACTTCACTCTGGACACGTCCTACTTCTTGCCATATTTACTAAACTCAGATTTAGAATGGAATTTATTTCCTTTCCCTTTCTTCTCCTTGGAGGCCAAAGCATAATCTTCTTTAGCATCATTCTTAGATGAGAACCATCCCTGGTATTCCACCTGAATTCTTCTTGCACCAAATCTGACCAAAGTCATTCCCAATCTGGCAGCTTCTCCCTCCCATTGACAGAATCCTAATAACTATGCCAACTCCTAGGAATTCCTAGAAGATCTAGGCTCACCAATTCATCATCTGCGACAATAATTCCAAAGCTCCCAAGCTCATCCCGACATTGGACAAAATTTTTAAAATATTTTGGAATGGTGTCACCTATCTCCATTTTGATCTTCCTGAGTTTATCCTTTAGTGCCAATTTTCTATGATCATTGTTTCTCTCAAACAGATTTTTCAAAGCTTTCCACATTTCATACGGTGTCGCTTTTCCATGGTGACTTGAGACAATGTGGTCTCATAGTCCCTCTAGTAAGATACTCCTCGCCTTTGCAACCCTCTTTTGCCAAGCATCAACATTTGCAGCATCTGCTGTAGTGGGTTATGGAATTTCATTGTCAATGAATTATTGTAGGTTTTAACACTGTACAAAAATTATTTGCAAAAGAATCTTAAAAATATAAAATCAACAATAGCGAGAGAATAAAACATAAAACAAATATACATAGAGATTTTCCCCTGGATCCCAAATCAGGACGACCAACTTGATTTTTCATTATATTGCTTTTAGTGTTACAACACATATATATACATGTCGAAGCATACATAAACCCCAATCCATTAACCCTGGATTAGAACATAACTGTAGTTCCCTTGACCAAATCTACGAAATACCAAGGGCCGAAAACCATCATGCCCCAAAACCATGTGCAAACCCATGCAAAAAACCATGGGTGGGTCCACCCACCCGAAAATAAGGTCAATTTTTTTTTTTCTCGGGCCGTTGCTTCCCCCCCTGTGACCCCCCTGTGGTGCCCGACAGAACATACAGGGGGAGTTATCGCCCCCCCTGTGACTCCCCCACATGTGACTAGTCGTGGAAATAATATAACACATACCCAACATTCTCCCACTTGTTGTTTTGTTTCCACAGGGGGCCACAGGAGAGCTAAGTCATTAGCCCAGCTTTGCAACACCCATTGTTTCTCTACACCAAGAGAACTTATGAGTGCTCACAGACTTCGTCAATGCATCAACAACATTCTTCAAAGTGCCCACTTTTTCCAACAACACCCTTTTAGCCTCAACCATATATCTCACAAAGTGATATTGAACATTAATGTGTTTTGTCTTTGAATGATAAGCAGGGTTCTTAGCCAAGAAAATTGCACTTTGGATATCACAGTCTATCCTTATAGCTTGCTGCACCAACCCCATACTTGAACACAGTCTTTGCAACCAAATTGCTTCCTTTCTTGCATGAGTGGCTGCCATGTATTCTGCCTCTGTAGTTGAAAGAGCCACTACAGACTATCTTTTACTCATCCAACTAACTGCACCTCCAAATAGGCTAAACACATACCCACTTGTAGATCTTCTTTGGTCCAGATATCCAACCCAGTCTACATCAACAAAACCATGAATTTCCAACATCCTTTCCAATCGTGGCCTTCCCTGGTAGCACAAGCCATAATCACTAGTGCCACGCATATATCTGAAAACCTGCTTCACTGCTGTCCAATGCTCCTTCCCTAGGTTTGACATAAACCTGATCAATAATCCCACTGCATGTACAATGTCTGGTCTAGTACAGACCATTGCATACATCAGGCTACCCACTGCACTTGCATATGGAACACAAGACACATCCTCCTCTTCTTCTTGCGTCTTGGGACACTGTTCAACAGACAACTTTGTACCTACAGGAATCGGAACATTCACCAATTTACTATCTTGCATATTGAACCTCTGCAATATAACCTTGACATACTTCCTTTGGTTTAACCAGAGCTTCCTCTTTTTCCGATATCTCTTAATTTCCATGCCCAAAATATAGTTTGCAGCACCAATATCCTTCATGTCGAATTTGGAGAACAGTTGGGTCTTCAAATCTTGGATGATTTCTTTGTCATTTCCAATCAACAACATATCATCCACATACAATACCACATAAATAACATGGTCACCAATTAATTTAAAATAAACACAGTGATCCTCCTTGCTTCTGGTGAAGCCAAGTCCCCATATATAGGTATCAAATTTCGGATACCACATCCTTGGTAACTATTTTAACCCATACATAGACTTCTTTAACCTGCATACCAGTTATTTCTTCCCCTTCACCATAAAGCCTTCAGGTTGTTTCATGTAGATATCCTCTTCCAGATCCCTGTGAAGAAATTTTGTCTTCACATCCATCTTTTCTACCTCAAAATCAAATCGAGCAGAAATAGATAAAAGTAATCTAATAGAAGTAACTTTGGCAACAGGAGAAAAAATATCACCAAAATCAATTCCCTGCACCTGGGAATAACCTTTTTCTACCAACCGAGCTTTATATTTCTCCACCTTGCCTTCTACATTCATCTTCTTATTAAACACCCATTTTCTCCTTATGGGCTTCCTTCCAGCCGGCAACTCCACCAGATCCCATCCCTCATTTTTATGCAAGGTCGATGCCATTTCATCAACCATGGCTTCCTTCTAGAGTTTTCCATCCTCTGAATATACTGCCTCTCTGACGGTTCTGGGATCATCATTAATTATAGTCAAAACAAAATTTGAATAGAAAGTATATGGAATATAACTTTCTGGTTGTCTTCTTTCCCGAACTGATCTTCTCACAGCTGGAGTTTGTGGCTCTCCCTCTTCTAAGTCTTCTTCTGTTGTAGAGTCTAATTCATCCTCCTTTAGCTCAAACTCTATCTTCTCAGGTTCCTTTGGTAGGACTTCATATTTAACAACATCTTTCACCTCTCTAAACACCACATCTTGACTATACACAACCTTCCTTGTTTCTGGGTTCCAAAGCTTGTAACCCTTTAAACCATCCTTATACCCAATAAAGATGCACCTTTTAGATTTATTATCCAACTTGGTCCTTTTCTCCTTTGGATCATGTACATATGCATCACATCCAAATACCCTCAAATGTGAAAGAGAGGGTTTCTTACCAGTCCATACCTCATGTGGAGTCTTATCCTCCAATGCTGATGAAGGTGATCTGTTAACCAAGTAACATGCAATCTCCACTGCCTCTGCCAAGAATTCCTGTCCTAACCCGGTACCACTGAACATGCTTCTTGCCTTTTCGATCAGCGTTCTATTCATTATTTCTACAAATCTATTTTGCTAAGGTGCATATGGAGTAGTCTTCTGCCATTCTATACCACACTTATTACAAAAGTCTTCAAATTCATTCTTCCATAACTCCCCACCATTATCTGTCCTCAACACCTTTATCTTCTTCTTTGTCTGGTTTTCCACCAGAGCCTTAAATTCTTTAAATTTGTCAAAGACTTCAGATCTCTTCCTAAATAAATATATCCATGTATTCCTTTAGAAGTCATCTATGAATGAAACATAGTACACAGACCTACCCAATGATGGAACCGACACAGGTCCAAACACATCACTGTGCACAAGCTCTAATATCTTGTTCACCCTCTTAGCACCAGAAGAAAAACTCACCCGATTCTTCTTCCCATATACACAATGTTCACAGAAATCAAAATCTAGAGAGCTATTAGACATACCTTCTACCATACCATTTCCATGCAGTATCCGAAGGCCCTTCTCTCCAATATGTCCAAGCCTTTGATGCCATAGCATGGTCTTTTCTCCAGAGACCACTAGGTTTTTCGCTCCACTTTTGGGAACCACAGAACTATTACACCCATCAATAACAGTGCTGCCCTAAATCTTGTACAGAGTTCCAATCCAAACTCCCTGCATTAATACCAGTGCTTCCCGAACCATCTTATAGGTATGTTTCTCGAACATTGTTTTTACACCTGCATTATTAATCTTGCTTACAGAAATCAGATTTCTAGCCAATGGAGGAATGTGCTAAACACCAAGAAGTGTTCTAATCCTTCCACCTTGGAGCTTCGCCTTAAATTTTCCACGTCCGATGATTCTGGCCTTCCTATCATCCCCTAAGAAGACATCACCACCATCATATTTCTCATACTCGCATAACCACTCCCTATGCGGAGTGAAGTGAAAGGATGCACCCGAGTCAATCAACCATGACTCATGATCTACATGTGTATTTGAAGAAGAATCAAAATACACATCCCCACCTTCATCCGAGGTGGTTTTTTCCTCTACAGAAGGAGCATCATCAGATCCCTTTCCTTTCTCAGTAGCTTTAGATCTACAGTCCTTTTTGTAGTTCCCTTCCTTTCCGCATTTCTAGCACACTGTTACAAACTTTCCAGGAGATTTAGATCTCCCTCTAGATTTAGATCTCCCACTCGAAACCTTATTCTTATTTCTGTTCTGGGGCCTTCCTCGTACAGATAAGACATCTCCATTCTAACCCTCCATATTTCTCTGTCTTGTTTCCTCCGATAGTAAGGCTGAGACAATGTCATCAAAATTCAAGGTAGTTGTATTGCTACCTATTGCAATAACCAAATTGTCCCATGAATCTGGTAGAGAACACAACAAACTGATGCACTTATCTTCATCTGAGATTTTAATATCAACAGATTATATATGGCTTACCACAGTATTGAAGGCGATTACATGCTCTATCACCGAGTCTCCATCCTTCATCCTCAGGTTATACAACTTTTTCCGTAGGAAAAATTTATTGACCAGAGACTTAGATTGGTACAGAGTCCCTAGATTTTCCCACAAGGTCTTCAGCGTAGCTTCCCCAGATACATTCAACAATACTGAATCTGAGACACACAACTGTGTTATGCTTTTTTTCTTCTGATCCAGCTTCTTCCAGTCTTCATTTGACATTTCTGTTGGTTTAGTACCCAGATCTACTGTGATCCATTGATATTTATCCACCAGCAGATCCTCCATCTTGAGCTTCCACAACTCAAAACTCTGACCATTAAATTTCTCAATCTCTATCTTCCTGCCGCTCGCCATATTCTTTCACCACAAGAATCGATCCCACATATCTCCCACTGAAGAGGGTCTACCTCAGGCCTGAGAAAAAAACCCCTCAACAACAAAGGCGTCCCCTCGAAGCTGAAACTACTTTGATACCAAATGTAGGTTTTAAACCTGTACAGAAATTATCTGCAAACGAATCTTAAAAATAGAAAATAAAAAATAGTGAGAGAATAAAAGATAAAACTGGTATACGTAGAGATTTTCCCCTGGATCCAAAATTGGGATGAGAAACTTGATTTTTCATTATATTCCTTTTAGTGTTACAACACATATATATACATGTCGAAGCATACATAAACCCCAATCTATCAACCCTGAATTAGAACATAACCCTAGTTCCCTTGACCAGATCTACAAAATAACAGGGGCCAAAAACCATCATGCCCCAAAACCATGTGCAAAACCATGCACAAAACCATGGGCGGGTCCGCCCACCTGAAAATAAGGTCATTTTTTTCTTCTTGGGGAGATACCCGGACCCTGACAGGGGGGCTGCCGCCCCCCAATGATTCCCTTGCTGCGTGCAGCGCAATGTACACAGGGAGCTATCACCCCCCCTGTGACCCCCCTGCAAGTGATAAGTCATGGAAAGAATATAACACATACCCAACAATTCTTTCAACCCATTTTCCTCTAGTACTGCCTCCATTTTGTCTTTCCACGCAATATAGTTAGAGCTTCCCTTGAGTGCATACTCCAATATCAAGCCATTGAAAGCCATTTTGATCCTGATCCATCTGTCGCACTAAGAATACTTTTGCAAATTCAAATTCTATTCAATCACAAACACAACTTCTCCTCCACTATAGTGATTTCCTGTTCTCTGGTACCATGTAGAAATTATACAAACAATATGTATTTCATGTATTCAATCCGATCATGCGATATGCTAAAGAAAGATATTGAATACTTATAAAAATCAATTTCAGAAAATAAACACAATTTCCAATCACAACAAGTGCAAAAAGAAACAAATTAGACCACAACATGAATATTTTCGTGGGGAAAGCTTACTGCTCAAAACCCCTCTA